>MU227529.1:3161534-3192569 GCA_018584345.1 Thuja plicata | reverse complement strand
AATCACCTCCACCTGGTTCCACAACTCTGAGCATGTCTTTTCACCGACAGTAGCATAAGAGATAGTTACATTGGTCATCCGTGATTTTAGCTAATATCGTCCTTATATGGAAAATATATTCATATTTTTTATATTAATCCTCCAATTAATGTGTGGGAAAAGTTCAAATCTCCTTGCATAAATGTGATAGACCAATATCTATTTGTGCATTGTAGAGTAATTGTGGTTGTCATGGTCGAGCTAGATATTTTATGCTGATTTTAATTATTATTTGGTTAATTTACATTTACCGATGGATTATCGTAGTGTTATTCCATTTAATTGGAATTATCTAATTTAATCCATGTTGGGTTTTTATTATTTAGTTTCCTTTTAATTTATTATTTTAGGTTTCTTTGTTTTAGCTTTTTTTTCTTTTGAGTGAAAATTGACTTTATATTGTGAAAATATAGTTTTTTTCCACATTTATCAATTTTGAACTCCAATATTTGCACAACCCTCTTTGAGAGAATTTGATCTTTTGCTTGTTGGGAGTAACTGCTCAGCTAGATTTTTATGGGCATTGGCTCTTTGGATTCACACTAAGATCATTCCACTTTGTCAAATGTTTCTTTGAATTTTGTGGAGCTTCCACATTTCTTTCTTTATTTTGGTGTTTTTTTTTTCATTTGAGGTAGGAAAACCTCATATCCTTCATTGTTCCTTGTTCTTTGTTCTTTGATTTCTGGTTTCTTTCTCATTGTATTAAGTTCGTGGGATGGGATGGTAGTTATCTCCCTCTTCCTTGATCATTTCAATGCCCATTTGGGATTTATGTGTTTTAGAATTTTGAAATGAATGTTAAAAAAATGTTATGTTGTCCATTTTTTTGTAGAATGGATGAATAATTTGTGGTTGTTTGTAAATGTTGAGCCAACATAGTAGAGCCTCTTTGATGAGAGAAGGGTTGCTCAAATTTGTACATGCCACCATGTGTTGTGTGATGATACTTCATTCTTGATTCTATGCATCAAACTACTATTTATGTCTAAGTAGTGACCTTGTTGATCTTCTAACTTCGTATATTTAGTCCAATGATTGCATTAGGATTTTTATTCCATTCCCTGGTTGTTGCACTTATTTGGTGTGTGTATAATCCCACTTGCCTTGTGTGCAAATTATTCGTGTTGGGCTATGTGACTATCTCTATGAGCACATTGGGGTGGGTCTGAGGGTCCACATGGTTGGGTGATGTGACACATCACTATTAGAGACTGATGTATAAGTGGTGAATCAAATTTAGTGGCAAAGTATCAAGCATGATGTGCTCATTCCTATCCTTATGAATTTACTTTTAGTGATTACACTATTATTTTATCATGCTTAGCATATTAGTTGATTTTCATTTATATTGATCATATCAAGTGAGTTAAACCTTGATCTTTTGTATCTGGTACTCCCCGGTGTGGAGATTATCTTTATTTGGTCATATGTTGGAGTTGGGATTGCATTTTAATCAAGTTTCCAAGCTTTTTGTGTTTATGCACTTTTTTTTTCTTTTTTTGCATTCATCTCTTAATTCATATGCATTCATGGTCCTTTTTTGTGAATTTATATTATGTTACAATGCATTTATTCTTGTGCATTCATGACAACTTGATGATGCCTTAAGTTTGGGTAAAAGGAAGTTAGGGTTTTGGATACCCTTTATTCTCTTAATTTTTTTCATGGATTCATAGTCCATATTTGATCATGTTAGTTTCACATTATATTTGGTGCTTTAAAATGTACCTTGTCTAGTTAGATTTTGAGAATGAACCTAGTCTCCTCAATTGTGATCGATGAGATATTCTTTTACTTGGTCTTTTCTAGCTCATTCGATGTCATATGAGCTCTTGTGAGGCACCATGGGGAACATGTGTATCCATTTTTATGGAGTTTTTTGGGGTTTTCATAGATCCTTTGGAGGTGGTTAAAGGCTTTCACTTGTGTTCAACCTTTTGATGATCATTGTACTGCATCATTCTTGTGTATGCAACATATGTTATATTTATATTCTTATGTGGTTACTGCTTATGTAAATAAAAAATTATGAATGCATGTTTTACCCTATGTTCCAATGGTTCCTTGGTGAGGCATTATATCTATTATTAGAGCCTATCTTCATATGTTGGGAACTCTAGTATATATGTACCCATATTTATTGGTGTGAGTGTTGTGTGGTTTTTATACCTTCTAATGCTTATCATTATTCCTCCATTTCCTTAGCATTGATTTTATATGACTTTTGTCAATTTTAATCCATATCTTATCTTTCTCTAAAGGATTCCTCTTAGGAACAAAGATGGTTAATGAAATCCCCATCAGGAAGACCATGAGGAGGAGAATTGTGAGGAAGAGCATCAGGTAAAGGAACATCATGAGGATCACTAGGAGGACCAAAGAGGTGGTCATGGTGATAATGATGGGAATCCCTAATTAGTTTAGTTTCTTCAGGAGAGTTTTACTTGGCTAGGACCTCATCATGAGGCATTCCACCATGGAGAGTCTCAATTATCGAATTGTAGTGATCAAGAGGAGATAAGAGAGTGTGATTTTTCTCATTCCCCAATTGGTTCTAGAGAGAGAGAGAGAGAGATGATTTCTTCAATTAGATGAAGGGAGCAAGAGTGTTCTTGAAGATAGACCTCAAGTTAGGGTATCATCACCTTCACATTCATAATGTTGACATTCATCAAATAACTTTTTACACCCAATATGGACATTATAAGTTATGGTTTTACCCTTTGGGTTGACCAATGTGCCATCAACATTCATGATTTTTATGAATGGTGTGTTTTTCACCTACATTGACCATTTTTTCCTTGTATTTATTGATGATATTTTAGTGTATTATAGGATGATGGAGAAACATGAGGGACATATGCATTAGGTTTTGCAATTTCTTCATGACCATTAGTTTTTTGGAAACCTAACCAAGTGTAAGTTCTTCTGGATTAGGGTGAGGTATCTAGGTCATATCATCTCAACAGAGGGTATATCTCTAGATCCTTTGAACATATAGGCCATTATGGATTTTTCAATGCTAACCAGTGTCTCGAAGGTTTATAATTTCATGGGTTTGGTGATTTACTACCATTGATTTATGAAGGAATTTTCTCAGTTGCTACACCCTATCACTTCTCTTCAGAGGAAAGGGAAAAGATCTATGTGGCCCAATCAATTTGTTACACCTTTTTAGGATCTTAAGTAGTGGTTGACTAGTGCACCAATCATTGCAGTGCTAGATCCTACAATTGAGTTTATGGTGTGCACTAATATGTCATTGGAACATGTTGGGACAGTTCTCATGTAGGATGGATGAGTGATGGCATATGAGTCCAAGAAGCTCAAGGATCATGAGCTGAAATATCCCACCCATGATTTATATTTAGTGGTGGTTGTGCATGTGCTTGTGTGCCAAAGACATTTCCTTTTGGGTCATAGGTTTGAGTTGCATAGAAATCATTGCAAATTTCACCATATCTTTACTCATCCAAACCTAAATGTGTGACAATGTTGTTGGATGGAGTTCCACTATGGCTACGATTTTAATGTTCTATATCAAGGAGAAGGAGAATGTTGTTGCAAAGCCTTGAGTAGGAGAAGACATGAGATCTCAAGTTTGTCTCTTAGAGTAGATTTGTGTAGCCATATTATTGAAGCTTTACCTAGTGACTCTTGGTACGAAGGAGGTAGAGTAGAGATTGAGTCTATGTAAGTCCTTGTGGGCTAGTTTTCAAGTTATTCCTTGGAGTCAAATGGAATTTTTTGGCACCTTAGGTGCATTTATATGTTATTGTTACGTGATCTTTGTTCCTCAATTTTTTCAAAGGCAAATTCTACATTATATTTTACACATCCTAGCATTAAGAAGATGCATGTTGATCTTATATAGTTGTACTACTAGGCAGGGATGAGGCATGATGTTTTCAATTTTGTGGCTAGATGCCTTGATTTTTCATAAAGTTAAGGTAGAACATCAATATCTAGAAGGTATTTTTTATCCACATTCCATTCTTGAGTGGAAGTGGGACACTATATCTATTGATTTCATCAGCATGATACCTATGTCATGATTTCATCATGATGCCATTATGGTTATTGTAGAAAATTTGTCTAAGGTGGCTCATTTTTATCCTATAAACTAATACTATTTCTTTGGTAGCACATGTATTCATGGAGGATATATTTTGGTTATATGGGATACCTAGATGGATCACTTTGGAGTAACATCCAAAGTTTACTTTTGCAATATGGACTTCTCTCCAATATACTTTGGTTGCACAACTCAATTTTAGTTCAACATATCAGCCTAAGACCAATGTACAAAAAAAGAAAATGAATCAGGTGCTTGAGGACATGCTTCACATGTATGTGATGGACTAGTAGTCAAGGTGGGAGGACTACTTTTACTTGGTAGATTTTTCCTATAATAATGGGTACCATAGTTATCTTGGCATGTCTCCTTTGCAGACCTTGTATGGTCAACTATATTGTACACCATTGAGTTGAGATTGTTTGGAGGATGACATTGTGTTGGGTCCCAAGATGCTTTAGGATATGGAGAAATATATTTTTTGTATTTGAGAGCATTTGGTTACTACTCATGATCAAGAAAAGAAGTATGTTAATTCCCATAGGTTAGATCACCACTTCTTGATGGGTGATCATGTGTTTTTGGGTGATCCATTATAGGAAAGACTCTAGAAGTTACTACCATGTTTTGTTGAGCCTTTTTAGATCCTTGAGAGGATTGGTCCTAAATCCTATCACCTGATATTGTGACCTAGTCTATCATATATCCATGATGTGTTCATGTATCTGTGTTGAGACAATATTCTTGATGTGGCCTAGTCCTTGATTGGGGTGCTTTATATGTAGAAAATGGATAGCTTTCTCTGGATCCCATTTGTGTTCTTTGGAATTAGAATTTGTCCCTTAGATGTTGATACATCAAGTAGGTAAGGGTCCAATAGGACCCAAGTGATGAGACTTTAGCTACTTGGGAGGATGCTTCACAGTTGAGAGATTTATATCCCTATCTTTTTGCAGGCTTCCTTGATTAAGCCTATTCCTATGGGGAGGATTTAGTAGCTCTTCTGTAGACTCTTATATGTGTTTCCATAAATATTCATATGATGTGATTTTGTATTGGCATTGTGAGATGCACCTGGTTGCAGTACATTCTTTTTCTATCATGTATATTTATGTTTACTTAGATGATAGTTTACACTCTTGCTTTTGATGATCATATATGCATGATGACCCTACCATGATGTGACATGATGTTATATGATGACATCCAATTTATTTTGTATATGAGGATATTTAATTATATTTATCTTGATGTTATTATTGATTCACTGATGTATGTGTCAATGGTCACTATGATATTGTACTTTACTATGATTAGTTATCATATGATTTGGGGTTTTAATTGATATATGCTCTAGATACCATAAAAAGTTATTTAATGCTTTAATTTAATTGAAATGATCATTTATGATGCTTATTGAGGATTAAATATGAAAGGATTAGTTTTGTGACATTTGAATACATAAGAATGACTACGCCACTAAAATGTCATTTCATTAGTTTCATTTTGGATTATTATGTGTATGTGCTTCACCTATTTATAGTGTGAGTGGCTACTCTTGATGTGTTCATGTTGTAGTGAATAAGTACCAGACTTTGAATCCACTCAGTTCCATAGGTATGAGCATGTCTTATCCCCAATAGTGGCACAAGAGATAGCTACATTGGTCATTCATGATTTTAGCCAATATCATCCATGTATGGATGACGTATTTGTATTTTCTATATTACACATTTGATTATCTTCTGGGTCAATTCAAGACCTCCTTGCATAAATTTGATAGATTGTTATATGTGTGTGCATTATAGAGTAACTGCAATTGTTGCAATTGAGTTAGATATTGTATGTTGATTTTAATTATTATTTGGTTAATTTATGTTTACCAAAAAAATTGTTTTAGTGCTATTTAATTTAATTATAATTATATAATTTAGTCCATTTAGGGTTTGGGTTATTTAGCTTGTTTTAAATTTATTATTTTAAGTGGATTTTGTTTTAGCCCATTTTTTGAGTGAAAATTGAATTTATATTGTGAAAATAAAGTTAATTTTCACACTAACCCATTTTGAACTCTAAAATTTGCAAAACCCTCTTTGACATAATTTTATCTTTTTCTTGTTGGGAGTGACTTCTCAGTTGGATTTTTGTGGGCATTGGATTGTCGATCTCACGTCGAGATTACTTTGCTTGGTCGAACATCTCATTGGATTTTGTGGAGTTTCCAAAATTTGTTTCTTCATTTTGGTGTTTTATCTATTTGAGGTAGGAAAAGCTCATATCATTCTATTTTATTCCATTTTGGTTTCTTTCTCATTATATTTAGTTTGGGGGGATGAGATGTTAGTTATCCCCCACTTCCTTGATTCATTTCAATGCATGTTTGAGCTTGTGTGTTTTAGAACTTTGAAATGAATGTCAAAATAATTTTATGTTGTCCAAGTTTTCATAGAATGGATGAATTTTGGATTTGAGCATGTTTTTATGGTGTTGGTTATGTACAGACTCAAATTTATTCTTATTTTTAAAAGTTTTGAATTTTGATTTTAAAGCTTTTTTCATGGTTATAAATGAGCAAAATGGCTTGGGACTAGTTTTTGGTCCAAGTTGCATTTTTTAAAAAGTTGGATTTTTCAAGCTTACATGTAATTTTATAATGTGGAATAATGGATTTAGTATATGAAATTTTAATTGTGAAATGATTTTATTTTGTTTCCACGTAATTTAATTCATGTGAGTGTGTCTCCATTCATAAGCTTTTACATTTGTTTTATGTCTTGTATTTTCATTCTTTGAGTTTGAAATCATTATTTTATAGATGTTTTTATTGAGACTAAATCCCTAGCATTGATAATTATTCCTATTTGATGAGATCTTAAGAGGTTGAGACTGCTCCTCATTTTACAAAGGAAGCTAAAACCTTTGAGTCTTTCATAACTTTGTATTTATAGCCCTTTCATTGCCTTTATTTTTTGGTTCTCCATATGCTTGTGTGAGTACACTTTTTTGTATGTGGATGTGTGGTGTTGAGACTACATCCTTAGCATAATAGATCTATTCTCTTTGACTGGATATTAAGGGACTCATGTTATTAGTTTGTGACCAATCTATCTTACTTTGCCTCATCATGATTTATGACTTGGGGTTTTTTATTTCTCACGATTTGGTTGCATTGGAATTACATTATACCTTGTTGTTGTAATGGAATGATATCATTTGGTGTTTGAGTAGTGGAGTGGAGTGGCTCTCTAAGGGGGACTGGGACATAGAGTAGTTTCCAAGGTAACCTTTTGAGAGTTTTTAATAGGAAATTATAACTTAAATAAATAAATGGGGAAAAAATATATATAACAAAATTAAACTAACATGATTATTGTGGTTTTCTAAGGAATTTTAGGTGGTATAACCATGGTTGTTTGAGGATGTTGCGTTGGCATAGCTATTTCCATCTATGGACATTGAAGTTGCATAGTCATGGTTGTCTACAGATTTTGAGTTGACATAGAAGAGCCTCCTTAATGAGAGAAGGGTTTCTCAAAGCTGCATGAGCCACCATTTGTCATGTGATGACAATCCATTCTTGAGTCTCTACACCAAACCATTGTTTAGGTCTGAGTAGTGACCTTGGTGATCTTTTGACTTGTTATCTTAAGTATAAATTGTTTCATTGGGATTGTTATGTCATTCCCTAATTGTTGCACTTGTATGGCATGTGTGTAAGCCTACTTTACTTATGTGCATTGTGATTGTTGGATCTTTTGACTATATTTTTTAACATGGTGGAGTGGGCTTGAGGGTCCACATGGTTGAGTGGTGTGACACATCACTATTGGGGTTGGTGTATAGGTGGTGAACTATATTTAGTGGTACAGTATCAAGCATGATGTTCTCATTCCTATCCTTATACATGTAATTTAAATGATTACACTCTTCTAATTTCATGATTAGTATATTAGTGCATTTTTATTTATATTGATCATGTCGAGTGATTTTAGCCTCGATCTTGTGTATCTGATACTCATTGGTGTGGAGATTATCTTTATTTGGCCATACATTGGATTCGTCATTGCATTTTAATTAATTTTCCATGTTTTATGTGTTTTTGTGCAAATTTCAATCCTCTTTCACATTGATCCCTTACTCCTAGGTGTCCATGGTCCATTTTTCTACATTTTTATCATGTTTGTGTGCATTCACGATAGCTTTTTGATGCCTTGTATTTTGTTAAAAGGTTTTTAGGGTTTTGGATACCCTTTATTATCTGGTTTTTTTTATGGATTCACAATCCATATTTTATCATGTTAGGTTCACATTTTGTTTAGTGCTTTAAAATGAACCTTGTCTAGTTAGATTCTGAGGATGGGCCTAGTCTCCTCAACTGTGAATCATGAGCTATTGTCTAACTTAATCTAGTATATCTCATTGGACATCATTTGAGCT
This sequence comes from Thuja plicata, assembly GCA_018584345.1. Classification (NCBI taxonomy): domain Eukaryota; kingdom Viridiplantae; phylum Streptophyta; class Pinopsida; order Cupressales; family Cupressaceae; genus Thuja; species Thuja plicata. The sequence continues at coordinate 3,184,015 of MU227529.1, read as the reverse complement.
CTCATAAGACACCATAGGTAAGATATGTATCCATTTCTATGGAGTGTTTTGGGGTTGTCATGGAACCCTTGGAGATGGTTGAATATTTCCACTTGAAGACAATCATGTGGCAATATTTGTATTGCATCGTTCTTGCTTATGTAATGTATGTTATGTTTATGCACGTATATGGTCATTGCTTATGTAAATAAAAAAAGTTTTTAAAAAAAATTATCAATGCATATTGTATCCTATGTTATGAGGGTTCCTTGGCAGGGAAATGCATATTAATTCATGCATTCAAGAAATTAATCACTCATTCAAGACCAAGAATTCAAGGAGAAATAAAGCATTAATTATGGAAAGCTTCAACAACTATCATGAAAGAATGTCATTTTAATGTCCTTTTAGGTCTTTTTAGAGTCGTGTTATTGCTCTTTTGGCTCCCCCAACCTCTAATCCAGCCCTCTACAATTGGACTAGGGTACCTTGCACCCTATTCCCAATGGATTATGGTGCTAGGTGACATATTCCCCTTGGACCATGGCACTATAATTGATGTCCAGCCAAAAAGGGCTCATTTTATAATATTTTAGTGGTCATATTTTGGAGAGCGGTATTATCCATATTTGTCTGCTTCAATTTTTCACAGGCTTCTTTGAGTTGTACTATAAAATGATACCTCCTACTCCTCATTTGATCATCTCATATCCACATATCAAAAGTTCTCTCTTTATTCAATAATTAAGAAAGAGTTCTAATTATTTCCAAGGCAGTGAAGCAGGATATTCAAGCATTGAAAGAGTTAGCATTGAAGGTGGAATCCATGATTAAGTTCTTGTACTCCATCTATGAGTGAGTACATGTAAGAGCTCCATTTGTAGAATCTAGTACCTTTCACAAAGGCTTCATAAAAATGATAATTCATTGGAGAAGGTATATCATTATGATTCAACATTCTTTACTTCATATTTGAGGATTATTTTAAATATTATCATTGTAGGGAAGGTAATCCTCCTTGTAAGGAAATTAAGGTAGAAGAATAACTTCCTACACTAATATTGAGAGGAGGATTATGTAAAAACTTTCTTAAATATTTATAATTATAGAAACTTTAAAAAAAAAAATGTAAATAGAATGAATACCACAACACAATGAATTACATGTAGAAAACCTTTTCAGGAGAAAAACTCCACACTCTAAAGACCACCCAATATATTATTCAGGAAATAATGAAAGATTACAATATATGTGTAGAGAAAGCTTCTGCTGGGAGTACCACTGACCAGAGATCCAAAGTCAACTTGGAAGCTATCAAACTCTTACAAAAAACCTCTATCTTACACACTTAATATATAGGAGATACAATAGATGAAAACATCAAACAATATTACACAACCATGGGCTAAAAAACACCTAAAAGTAGCACCCATCTTATATCCAACCTAAGATTCCCTATGATGTGTCAAAATATACACTAGCATGTATAACTCCCTTTGGCAACTCATTTATGTGTCCAACACATTTTATATTTTTTATTTCAAGAGACTCAACTTTAAGAGGTCGTAACTTTTGAAATAAGTGTCTAATTGACCAACCGTTTGAAGTTCTAGTAATATCATGATGTGCTCTATCAAGCTTTAACATGTTGTGTTGGTTATGGCCACTTTTAGGTGATTTCAGAGCCTCTAAAACATTCAAAATTAAATTCATAAAATTTCTTCAACAATTTCTAAATAAAAGCTTTAATATCATTAAATCAAAAACATGATCTTGCAATGACAATTTACCAGCATACTTACCTAGCCCATCCGAATCTTTTGAGAAAGTTTAGGAAAATTAGTACTCAAATTTTGACTTACTATAAATAATAACCATATGTAGATTCAAGTTTTTGATACATTTTCCTATTACTCCCAAGGCTTGTCTAAGGCAAGCCCATATACAACACAAACACTATTTTTCCTCTCTTATGGATAGGTGCATATATCTAGAGGTGAATTGTTTCATATCCAAAGAAGGTGGACTCATTCAAGAAGATTTAGAATTTGAAACAAGGACCAAGACACTTCTGACTTTCACACATAATTTGTGGTTAGTGAATTAGTCAGAAATTTTTTTGGATATTTTTCAAAGGATGCATTAGAGTGATGCTCTAGTTGTGGATCCATGGATGATATCATTTTTAGGTTAATGATGACAATGACACTAAGTGAATTATTACTACCATTGTGAGCCCAAATTTCAATTAAAATCTTATTGCATAAACCAAATTCATATCAATAAATTAGTAAATGGGGGTGCATCATTCTAAACCACTTTGGATTTAACTCTTGCTTATCTTCATTGGCTTGAAGTTAATTCTAGTGTCAATCCCCCCTAATGAAACAAAGTGGAATGGGTATAGGTTTGATCTCTAGTTTTCATAATTATATCACCTAACCTATTTCGCCACCTCTCACCAAGGTACAAATGTAACCCCACTCTACACTTGATCTCAAAACTAACATTGACAATATTTATTTGGCATCCACTCAAAGACTTATTGAGGCATAGTCTCTTAATACTAATCCGACTACTATAGATTACAAAGAGGTACATGTCCTATCTTAAACATTCTCTTAGGTTGGAGATGAGATCCATAAAGGCATAATTTTTATTTGATAAGGAACATAATTCTAAACCCTACCCTACTCTCCATGACCCTATAACACATTCTTCTTTACAACCTTCACCTTTTGTATGATAATATCCAACATCTTAGGATCCACCATGTGAACTACAACCATGATTCATTAGTTCAAACATGTCATACATATATTGATTGAAATCCTGATTTCAAAAATATAGTTTGGATACCTCATTGACTCAAATAATTATTTATTATAATAAGAAATCATCCAACCCAACTATTATAGATCATTAAACTCATCAATCTTACACTACCTAAATTATTTGGAGACTACCTCACATGGAACCTCTCAATGAAATATCTTCCATACAATTGAAGTATGGTAATATTATATTTCTTCTCCCCTTGGGACCATCAAGTAGAATAATTCCTATGCAACCATAAAATGAAAAATTGAACCTCAAGATTATTGTTAAAGGATTGCATGCAAAAACACTTACATAAGGATAATATCCAAGCCTCTAGTTATATCAAATTAATGGAACCTGTTAGAGCTTTTTCTTGCAAAATCTCAATATAGAAATTATTCTTGACTCTTAGATTCCCAATTCTTGATCCATACAAGGAAAAGTCTAATTGATGAGTATTAATCCTCCTTCTTCTTTGAGCTCCACAGACTCAAGCGGGTGTACCTTCTACAAGTTACTGCTTCTCAGTAAACTTAACAGTGGATCAAGGGTTACATTGATTTTCCTCCTACCTTTTATTACAACAATATATAGCACATATTACAGATGAATAAGACCAATCTTATGCATAGCTTAACAAGCCAGACCATGAACTTGGCAAGGGAGAAAATTAGTGTAATAAGGATTCTCATCCTTCTTCTTTTTAGAGTTCTTGACTTAGGAAGGATAACCTAATGATTCTCTCTCCAAGGAATCAACAAAGTGAATTATATTCTTCAATACAATTGATTAAACACATATGTTCTTAATAACAAAAATGTAAATGAATGTTTAGATTTAAGATTGATGATGATAACTACTTATCAAAACCTAGACCAGTGCCTAATTCCAGGCAAAGAGTCAATTGAGATATACATTTATAGAAATCAATTAATTGAAACACATATGAAGCCCTGATAGAGTGCCTTACAAACTATCTTTTTATTCCCACACCCATGTATCAAATTGTCACACTAATATCTATCCCTCTGGAACTACTCATAAGATTTACTCCCTCCTTGAAAGAAACTTACAAATAATCACACAGTTACCTTATAACTAGTACATTTAAAATGCCTTACAGATTAAACATACAAGAGCATAAACAAAAATTAAAAAATACATCATAGATGTGAAACAGGAAACTCCATTGTATTTTATTAGTATACTTCTACTTCAATACATTCAAAGAGACAAAAATCTTGAAAACTAGACAAAAATAAGAATTATGCCTCATAGTGTGAATTCACCATCCTTTGAAATATCTTAGAACTTGCTATATATAGAGAGCACTAGCCTTCTTGGAATCCTTAGAGAGAAAGGATGCAACAAGCTTCGAATGGCTAGGCTAAACCTAAAAGTATTAAAAGACAAAATTACAATTACATATTCAGTTGATGGAGAAAACACTTGAGTAGATGATTTGAAATGATTCCAAATCTCTGGCAGTTGGCACCTTTGTCTGCAGATATTCTGGGTAACCTCTTAAGATTGTTGTGAGACCTAGTAACCGCTAATACAGGATAACTTACACTAGTCTTTCTGATGATTACTCTCCATGTGCCCATTGATCAGGTTCTAGGTGTCATTCTATTCCTCATCCAACACATCTAGGTCAATGGCTGTTGGATTCTTCTTCTTGGGATTAGTGATTTTGTCCCACTATGTAAATTCAGCCTCTTAAGGACAATTAAAACTTTGAATTCTCTATAACTGTACCTTTTTCCTATCCCATGTGGCATCATTTATGACCTTAAAATTGGTAACAAACTTCATGAAATATTCTTCTTCTTTAAATGCCTCATCCAAGGATTTTTTGAATCTGTCCATGTCCAGGACACTATAATTTGGTAAGAATTCCTCTTTTCTAGGCAGTAGAGTATCAAACTCATTTCTCCAATCTTCTATTGATTTTATCTTATCATCTTCTCCCTTGACTGGAGGAATAAACTTGTTGAAGTCTAGACCAAACATGCTAACCCTTTCTTGTATTTGATTATCTTTGCCTTTGAAGAAATACAATGTTGTTCCAATTTTTTCAATTACCTTTCCCACTTGACAAAGTATGGATCCAAGGTTTCAATGTGGCTTTTAACCTCTATCTCTAGGCTAGGTAGATTACTATAAGCCTTGTGTACTAGGTCCACTTTTCCCTTTAGGACATCTATTTTGTGTTGCAGGATGTTCAATAAGCCATTTAATGCCACTTCATTATGATCTTGGCATGGCTGCCTTGTTTCTTAAGGAAAATATTTTATAGTCTCTATTTGGGTATCCACAACTTCTTTCAATGGAGTGGGGAGAGCTTTGGGAGACTCTTCTAATTTCTTATTCAGAGTTTCTATTCCCCCTGCAATACTTTGATCTTAATCAATCATACATCTCTATCCTTCACAATAACAATTGACTCATCAAAGAGTCTTTTGTATCTATTTTATAGTTGCTCTATTTTTTCCTCATTGAGGTGTACAAAGTGGGTAACAACTTGGGAGATCTCTAAATCTGAAGTGTTGTGGATAGACCATATAATCTTATCTCCATCCATCTTTTCTTCAATACTAACCAAAGATGGATTTTGTGTCCTTAGAGATAAATTCCACATTGCTAAAGTCTGAGATCTAGGGTCATATCCATAGCCTCTTATCATTTCCCCCACTTGGGTCTAAGAAGAAAACATAGCATTTAGTTTTTTCCTAATTTGGTCAATTATAAAAAGAGAAGCCAAATCTTACCTAGGCACAAGTAAAATTCCACTAGATTTTACTAGTTGTCTAGCCTCCTCAGATGTTATTGTTTCATTCTCTAGATCATAGGCTTGTATGTTGGAGATTTTCTTCTGTGCAAATAATTGATTGTATGTTTGTCATTGATGACAACATATAATATACAACAGTGTTCTATATGCAATTATCAATACAGATGTTTTAGAGCTATGCATGTTCATTTCCATGTTTTAAACATGTTCTAGATACTATGTGCATTCACGCCGAGTCAGATATGAAGTTTCAGTTGAGTTATGTTAATCAGTTATGACAGTTACAAAGTTTGAAGACTATCTGAGAAGAGTCGACGTAATTACATTATTTCTTGAGTTTCACCTATCTTTGGGATATGCATGTTTGTATTCATGTTTATTTATGAGTTAAAGATAATTATCTAAAGGCACCAAACATGTTCTATCAAAATTGTGAAGTTGGAGTTAATTTGGTGGAGCCGACTTTGTAAAGCATCGTGTCAATTTAGTATAAGTTGCATTTTTCTAATCAGGTTGTGTGGATGATGTGGCCAAATAAAGAAGTATTGAAGGGACTCCTAGAGCCAACAAAGATCACATCCCTTAGAGAAGATACTTATAGTAGTTCATTTGATGAATGCCAAGTGTGAATGAGAAGGAAAAAGATAGAACAAGTGCAAGACATAATGTCTGTTGTTTTGGGATAGTAGAGACATTTCATTCATCAAGAAAAGATCTATGTGAAGAAGTGGAAGTATACAACACACTGGAACTCATCAAGATAGCACATCTACTCTAACAGTTCATCTATTAGATATATTATATATCTTTTCTACTGAAGGTTGTATCCTTCAACATTTTAGCAGTGAGCTTTTGGACACTGAGTCCTCACCCCTAATAGGGTTACTTGTAAAAGACTCCTAACAGGGTCTGACCTTTAACCAGGTCTCCGTACTTATTGAATTATAAACAAAAACTCCTAATAGGGTTGCAAGATCTCTTTATAGGGATAATTATATGGAAGTATAGTTCTTTGTGGGTGCTAATTCCCACTAGGGTTTTTACCTATTTGGTTTCCTCGTAACCAAAATTGTTGTGTTTTCTATTGTGTTATCTGAATGTACATTTAATTTATGTTAATTGTATCTAAGAAAAAAAAGAATTAAATTATCTGATAACTGATTCACCCCCCCCCCCTCTCAGTTATCCTTTAGGACTACTCTAACAATTGGTATCAGAGCCAAGTGCCTTGGAGAGAAAGCCTAATAGCTTAAGGTAGATCAGATGGCATACTTTAGGAAAGAGAGTCCTAAGTTTGATGGTGAAAACTATCTTGACTGGAAGAAAAAAATAATAACACATCTTTAGTGTGTTGGATTTGAGATCTATGAGATTGCCACTCAAGAAATTGAAGTTCCCACCTTGAAAGACCTTGTAGAAGATGACTCTATAGTCAAACAAAAGGAAGTATTCACTAATAATGCAATCACCAAAGAAGCCCTAATCAGTGCCCTATCTGACAGTGAATTTTCTGAGATTAAGAAGATAGATAAAGCATAATCTATTTGGAAATACTTAGAATATATGTTTGAAGGAGAAATTCAAGAAAAAAATGCACACAGAAAGACATGGAAGAAAAGGTACAACTACTTAGAGATGCTAGCTGAAGAAAACATCAGAGCCTACAATCAAAGAATTAATGAAGTAGTTTCAGGTATCAGGTTCAATGGTGGAGAAATTTCAGAGGAAGACATAATGGACAAACTAATGACCACACTAACAGAAAAATATGAGAGAAAGATCAATATTTTAGATGAGACTATGCAATTTTCAAAATACTTCAAGAGAGAGACTTTGATCAGAAAAATATCTGCATTTGAGATATCAAAATTGAAGACTAAACCCAAAAGTGAGACAACTTTCAAAGCCTCAATCCATAGCAAGAAATCCATAAGCATTTCTAGCAATAATGAAGAAGTGGACACATAAATAGAAGAAATCATTGCTACGATTGCCAAGAAAGAAAGGAAAGGTAAAGGGAAATATGAAGGACAACTACCATTCAACTGTTTTTCATGCAACAAAGTTGGTCAATTTGCATCCAAGTGTCCTACAAGAGTCAAGAAGTTCAGATCAGATTACAAGCCCAAGTAAAATAAGGAATTTTATCATGCTGAAGATGGTGTAACTGATGATGATTCAAGAGAAGATGAAATTGGTTTTGTTTCCATTAAAGACATTGAAAATATTCTTGAAGAAATGGACAAAGAAGATGAAGAAAAAGAACAAGAGTTAGCATTAGTTTCAAAAGCTGACATCAGAACTGACTGGATCATTAACATCAGATGTTCACACCACATGACAGGAGACAAAGATAGATTTGTACATTTGGACAAATACAAAGGTGGCACGGTTAGATTTGGAGATAACACTCCCAAACCTATCATAGGCAGAGGTTCTATGACCTTAGATGGAAATAACAAGACAGATGATGTTCTTTATGTTGATGGTTTACATCATAACTTACTAAGTGTTGGACAATTGCTTGATAAAGGATATCAGTTGGAATTAAAAAACAACCAGTGCATCATTAACAACAAAGAAGGAGACATGATTGCATCAAGATCAAAGACCAAAGGTAATGTTTTTCAGCTCAATTTAGAAGTAAGTTGTTTTGTTGCAAAAGTAGATGATAGTTGGCTATGGCACAAGAGACTTTGTCATATCAATTTTGACAACATAGTCAAGATAAGTAATGTAAAGGTAGTAAGAGACCTTCCAATTATTTTAAGACCAGTTGAAACCATGTGTAGGGAATGTGTGATGGGGAATCATGTGAGGACCTCATTCATGAGAAAACAAAACTTTGCACAAAACAAATTAGATCTGATACATACAGACCTATGTGGACCTACTCAAACAAGATCTTACTACGAAGAAAGGTATTTCATTTTGTTAGTTGATGATTTCTCAAGGATGATGTGGGTTGCATTCTTAAAAGAAAAATATGAATCTTTTGAGAAGTTCAAAGTGTTCAAATCTAAATTTGAGAATGAATCTAGATTAAAGATAAAATGTCTGAGATCCGATAGAGTAGGAGAATTCACCTCCGACCAGTTTTATGATTAATGTGAAGAACATAGAATCAAGAGATAGTTAAGTGCACCTAGAACCCCTCAACAGAATGGGATAGCTGAAAGAAGGAACAGAATAATACTTGACACATCATGCACTGTCATTATTGAAGGAAAGGTTTCTCATACTTATTGGAGAGATGTAGTCAATACAACAGTCTATACTATCAATAGAATACAATTAAGGCCAGGCGCAGACAAGACACCCTATGAACTTTGGTTTGGTAATGTACCTACTATAAAATACTTTAGAATCTTTGGAAGCAAGTGCTACATCAAGAGAGATGATAGCATTGGCAATTTTGATGCTAGAAGCGATGAAGGTATTTTTCTTTGGTTACTCTACTAAAAGCAAAGCCTATAGATATTTTAATCTAAGATTAAAGAAGATCATTGAAAGTACTCATGTGAAGATTGATGAGAAGTTTATGATTCAAGAAAGATATTATAACTATGCTCCCATGATTGAAGATGAGGCCAGACCCATCAATATGGACACAGTTATTGAAGAAATGTTTGACTTTATTGATGCTTCATGTAATAATCCTAAACCAAGTGAAGAAGAATAACATATTACAGATGAAAGTATCACTCCTAAGAACTCAAGATACACTTACAAATACCACTCTAAGGAAGATATCATTGGAGATCAGAGCACAAAAGTCATGACAAGCTCTAGAGAAAAAGGTTCAACTGCTGATGAAGAGGTATGCTTACTTTCACAAATTGAACCCTTAAGTGTTGAAGATGTGTGCAAAGATTCATATTGGAAAAGTGCCATGCAAGAAGAATTAGATCAAATAATCAAGAATGAAACATGGGAAGTGGTCCCTAGACCTCATGAAAAGAATGTGATTGGAGCAAAGTGGATATTCAGGAACAAAATGAATGAAGAAGGCATAGTGGTAAGGAACAAAGCAAGATTAGTGTGTAAGGGATATGCACAGAGAGAAGGAATAGACTACACTGATACATTTGCCCCTATGACTAGACTTGAAGCTATCAAGTTTTTTTTGTCCTATGCAACATTCAAGAACTTTAAGGTATACCAAATGGATGTCAAGTCAGCTTTTTTGAATGGTGACTTGAAGGAAGAAGTCTACATAGAGCAGCCTAAAGGATTCTAACTTTCAGATAACCTAGACATGGTATAAAGATTAAAGAAAGAACTTTATGGACTTAAATAGGCCCCAATAGCATGGTATGAGAGACTTGATGGTTACTTAACAAAGATAGGATTCAAAAAAGGAGCAGCAGACTGTAATTTATTCATAAGAGAGATAGATGAAGGACTACTACTTGTTTGATCTATTTTTGTTGATGACATTATCTTTGGAGGTAATGACAAACTTAGTGCAGAATTTGCCAAAGAAATGAAAAGTGAATTTGAAATGAGCATGATTGGACCTATCAAATACTTTCTTGGATTGAATGTAAAACAAACAGACAAAGGAATATTCATAAATCAGTCTAATTATGTGAAGGAGATATTGAAGACTTTCAAGATGGAAGATTGCAAACCAGTAAGCACCCCCAGGATAATAGGAAGAAAGCTTTCTAAAGATGATGATTCCATAGTAGTTGACAAAACCCTATATAAATCTATGATCAGAAAACTCATATATCTTACTCAATCTAGACCTGATATTTCTAATGTAGTTGGCATTGTTGGAAGATTTGCATTTGAACCCAAGAAAAATCACCTAATGGAAATAAAAATAATATTAAAATACTTAAAAGGGACTATTAACTATGGTTATGGTATCCTAACTCAGAGAATATACAACTTCATGTGTACACAGATGCAGATTGGACAGGTTGTGTTGATGACAGAAAGAGTACATCAGGAGAAGTAGTATTTCTTGGAGACGGATTGGTCACTTGGACAAATAAAAAGCATAAATGTATCTCTCAGTCAACATCAGAAGCTGAGTATGTTGGAGAAGCATTGAATTTTTCAACAATGGTTTGGATCAAACAAATGATTAAAGAATTTGGTATTCAAATTGATTATCCTATTGTTATTCACTATGACAACACTAGTACTATCAATATGTCAAAGAAACCTGTGATGCATGTAAAGAAAAAACACATTGAGATCAAATACCATTTTCTAAGAGAAAAATTTGCAGACAAAGAAGTAAAGTTGGATTATGTGGGTACTAAAGAACAATTAGCAGATATTTTTACAAAGCCATTATCAAAAGATACTTTTGAGTGTCTCAGGGAGAAGTTGGGAGTAATTCCCTTTCCTGAGTCAGATTAGAACTTGCAACAAGAACATTAGTCCTTGGTGACTGATGAATGGTTGACTACTCTACTTTTGGAGTAGTACCTATGCTTAATGGTGTTTAACACCCTTTGTCATTAATGTCAAAGGGGGAGTATTAGTAAGGGGGAGCATATACTCTGGGCAGTATACAGAGCAGTAGCAGTGAAGGGGAACTTTTGATGAGGATATTGAGAAGATTGTAAAAATAAGGAAGAAACTTTGAGTTGATGATATCATATGTTTCCATCAATGTCAAAGGGGGAGATTGTTGGAGATTTGCTTCTATGCAAATAATTGATTGTATGTTTGTCATTGATGACAACATATAATATATAGCAGTGTTCTATATGCAATTATTAGTACAAATGTTCTAGTGCTATGCATGTTCATTTCCATGGTGTATACATGTTCTAGATGCTATTTGCATTCATTCTGAGTCAGATATGAAGTTTCAGTTGAGTTATGTTAATCAGTTATGACAGTTACAGAGTTTGAAGACTATATGAGAAGAGATGACATAATTACATTATTTCTTGAGCTGCACATATCTTTGCGTTATGCGTGTTTGTTTTCATGTTTAGTTATGAGTTAAAGATAATCATCTAAAGGTTCCAAACATGTTCTATCAGAATCGTGAAGTTGGAGTTAATTTGGTGGAGTCGACTTTGTGAAGTGTTGCATCTATTCAGTATAAGTTGTGTGTTTCTAATCAGGTTGTGTGGATGATGTGGTCAACTAAAGAAGTATTGAAGGGAATCCTATAGCTGATGAAGATCACATCCTTTAGAGAAGATACTTATAGTAGTTCATTTGATGAATGCCAAGTGTGAATGAAAAGGAAAAAAAAAGATCAAGTGCAAGACAGAATGTCTGTTGTTTTTGGATAGTAGAGACATTTCATTCATCAAGAAAAGATATATGTGAAGAAGAAGAAGTGGAAGTATACAACACACTAGAAGTGATCAAGACATCATGTCAACTCTAACAGTTCATCTATCAGATATAGTGTATATCTATTCTACTAAAGGTTGTAGCCTTCATCATTTTAGCAGTGAGCTTCTGGATAGTGAGTCCTCACCCCTAATATGGTTACTTGTAAAAGACTCCTAACAGGGTCTGACCTTTAACCAGGTCTCTATACTTATTGCATTGTAAAGAACAACTCCTAACAGGGTTGCAAGATCTCTTAACAGGGATAATTATATGGAAGTATAGTTCTTTGTGGGTGCTAATTCCCACTGGGGTTTTAACCTATTTGGTTTCCCCGTAACCAAAATTGTTGTGTTATCTATTGTGTTATCTGAATGTGCATTTAATTTATGTTAATTGTATCTAAGAAAAGATAAGAATTAAATTAGCTAATAACTGATTCACCCCCCCCTCTCAGTTATCCTTTGGGACTATTCTAACATTGTATGGCTTTCAAAGCTTCACTTTCTATAGAACCACCCTCTATCAATTGTAATTTAGCCCCAATTTCTTGTTTCTTCCTCCAAATTAAGAATTTTTTTAATTCATTTTTCTTGATGGATGCATCATCATTCACAAATTCTTCTTGATGAAGTTCTCTTTCATCTTGACATAGCTGAAGGGGTAATTCAACCTCTTCTTGTATATACTTTTCTAATTTCTTCCCTTCCCTGATTTTCTTCCTAAGCTGGTGGTGGTACTACCTATTACCATTAATCAGGGAAGTTACTTTATCCATCCTCTTCTCTTATGTTTTTACTTGAGAAGGCTCCCCTAATTATACTCTATGTTTCTTCTTTGGGGGCTCATTTATTACCTCATTATCAGGGACCTCTGTAAGATCAACTTCAATTATTTTCTCTGTTACACATGGCTGATCCATGGTAGGAGGACTATGTACTAAGTAACCTCCCTCACTATCCTCTTCATATTCATAGGATAAATGTTTTTCAAGGCCTTTCTGTTTATCTTCAATTTGGCCTTTTGATTGGTTATACAAAGTATTATATGACTCAATCATCTTTGAAATTCTATCCAAATAAGGTACTTTCGGGTAAAATCCTCCAAAGGGAATCCCTGCCTTCTTCATCTCCTTCTCCAAGTGAATCAGGTCATCATATTTGGTAACTTTGGTGGCTACCTCTTCATCTCCTAGAATATTTCTGATAAGGTCTTCTTTGATACATTCCTCATGCTCCTTGATAATAGGGATTCTTGGGGTTAGAAAATTTTTAGCACTTTTAATGAAACCTTTAGGATCTACATACCTACACAAGGCCATGCTCATCTTGTACTTCCCTATCCATTTTTCACAGCATCCATGGATCTTTTCCCAATGGTAAAGTTATAAACCTTAAACTTCCTAAGTGTGAAATTACCCTTTCTATGGGGATCCAAGTGCTCTTTATCTATCCACATCAGCTGCTAGATGAAGTCCATTATAGCTAATCTTGGACGCACATACTTTGGAAGTATATTTGGGGGCTAGGAACATCCATAAACCCTAAGTAGAGTAAAGGTTTTCTCATAGTATAAATCACTCCAATTGTGATCTCCTGCCCATTTGTCCACATACTGGCAAGGTCTAAGAAGTTGAAGCACCTTGACTCACAATCTTGTTACATTTAGACCTAGAAAATTTTAAATTGGATGCATAATCTGGTTCTGAAAACCATAGTACTCATTTTCATTTGAAGTATAGTTCCAAACCCTAATCCAGAGTTGTACAGGGTTTGGTTGGTCATGGAATTGCATCCTTGGTCTCAAATTTTGTGTGTCCATGTTGTTGATGTTGAAGTACATAATTAAATGAATTAAAATAGAATAATTCATGAACTTAGGGTTGGATTTCTTATAGATATCTATGAGGCCTTGATGTATCTTGTTAATGATATATTGAATGTCATCAAAGTTAGTATTGGCATGTGAGTTCTGACTGTCTAGGATAATCATCAGTAAGTCTATGGGCAACCTTTCACTGCCCCCATCCATTCCCAATAACCTACACATCTCATAAGCAATATACTTCACGTAGAATCTCAAATCCTTGTAAAAATATGGTGCACTAGAATTTGGCAGGGGAGTATGTAATTTTTATTTGATCTAGACACATGAGCCTGGATCAACCTATTGAAAATGGTGGCCTCTCTGACATACTTATTTTGTAACTTGGTTAAATCAATCTCTGTGGTACATGGATAGTATATTCCAAAATATTTCATGACGGAAGACCTATCCAAGGTCACTAAAGTTGTCTCATTTCTTTTTCTTATAATTATAGCAATGGGATCATACTTTCTAGCTAGCACAATTAACAGGTCTACGTCTACAAAGACATCTGGGACACTCAGTTTAGCCAGACCTAATGTCCAAGGGTTTGATATGGGAATTTTTTTATCCCTATTAATATAAAATTAATTAAATAAATGGTAACCAAAATTCCTGGGGGTATTTGGATATCTACAATTTGACATGTTATCAGAGAAAATATCATCGTTTACCTTTTTTTTTTGGTTCGTTCCTGGCAACAGAGCAACAAAATCATCTAAGAAATTTCTCTTCCCTTTCTACTCATCCTCTACATATTTACTTCCTCCACTAGTTGAGGGCCCACTTAGTCCAGCTTGACTCATCTTCACTGATTCTTCTAAACAATTCTTCACTCAGACACTGGCTTCTTCTCACAATTTTCTTTGAACTAAAGAAAATTATACGCTCGTAAAACTCTGAAAACTTTGGCAAATTCTCTGCTCTGTACTCTAAAAACTTTGGTAATAAAAAATGTACAAAGGTTGCATTTATTTATCATTGCAAATTGAATGCATCAGTATAGTTGAGAACTTGGAAACTGTTGCTCAGTCACTTCTATAATAACTCTGCGTCTCTTGACATCAATTCCTTCCTAGCCGTGGAGTTTGAAGTTGACAAGAAATAGAATTTGAATAGCCTAGTTGGAGCAGTCATGAGTGCTTTTTCAATTTTAAAAACCTTATTATAAGAAAAAAAGGCTCGACACACTATCAGATTGGCTAGTTTTCCTTGCTTTTTCACAACTCAGTAGATTACTTGTACTCTGTAAGAATATTTTGTCTTTATTAACCTTCAATTTTCATAATATTTCCTTGACATGGCGTGAGAGCACATTTTATCTGGTGATCACGCAACTTCTTTATCTCCAATTCACTGAGAGTTTACATTGACTCAAGTTACCTCACAAGATCTAGCACCAGCCACACAATCTTCCTTTTCATCGACGGTCATCTCTAAGTCGCTAGATGATTAGCTTAACTCTGATTCTATTCTAAGATTACACGTTGGCCAATCACTTTAACCTGAATTTTCATCTTGTTTTCCTCTTGACTCTGAGTAAATTGTTTCTTCTTATCTCTAAATTGTTGAATAAACTTGAATAGGCTTCTATTTTAACCATGATCACATTTGGAGATTCATCGACTGAAAGA
Source organism: Thuja plicata (assembly GCA_018584345.1). Taxonomy (NCBI): domain Eukaryota; kingdom Viridiplantae; phylum Streptophyta; class Pinopsida; order Cupressales; family Cupressaceae; genus Thuja; species Thuja plicata. The sequence continues at coordinate 3,168,607 of MU227529.1, read as the reverse complement.
TCTCTAAGTCTCTAAGTATTTCTCTCAACTCAAGTTTCATCTGGAGACTTAGCGCTAGCCATTCATCTAATGTGAGATCTACGATCCTCACTGAATCTTTGATCTTCTATATTAACCTTGAGTTTGTTCAGAGATCACATGACAAGGAAATAAAATAACCATTCTTTAACTCTAAGTTTATCTAGAGATTCAGCAACTGACCAAGTCTAAGAATCACTGAATATTGTAGTTAACCATGGATTCATTCTAAGATCACATGCAAACCACACAATTTGATTCATATCAAGGGTTCAAATCTTTCTTGTCAACTAAGCCTTTATCCTTTACTCAACCTTAAGTCCCTCAGAGATCACACGACTAAGAAAACTCTAAGTTGCTGAATGTTTTAATTTACCCTAATTTTATTCTGAGATCACATGCAAACCACACCATTAGATCAAGATCTACACCTTGTGCTAAGTCTCTGAATCATTTTTTACTTTCTTATTCTATCTGGAGATTATGCTACTACCCTTGATATTCCTTTTAATCTACGACCTATGTTGAATCTCACAATCTTTGGCGTTAACTCCAATTTATTCTGAGATCACGCTACTAAAGGCTATCTCACAATCTCATAATGCTTGGACTAACTCTGGTTAAGTCTGGAGATTCAGAGATAAACTAAGTCTCTAAATCGATGAAAGATTTTATCAACCCTGGGTTTATTCAGAGACTTCGCAGATACCACAAATCTTTTAGCCACTTAAATATGTGTCTACATCTTAGCCATTACCTCTTGATCACTGAATAATTCTTGAATTTTTTACTTCTTCTAGCAATTCAGTGGTAGACACACATATTTGCCTTCATCAACAGCTCAGATTTAATCACAGAAAACTTGACTTAGCTTTCATTTTACCATACTCTGACCATGTTTCTTGTGGAGATTCAACAACTGAGTGTATCTCTAAGTCACTAAAGAATTCTTCTAACTTGGGTTTTGTTTGGAGATTTAGTGCCAGCCCTTAGATCTTTTCTTGATCAATGATCAGTGCTGAATCTCATAATCTTTCTATACTTCATCAAATCCTCCTAAGATTACATGACATCCATTGATTCTTTTTTTAATCAAATGGCCTACAATGAATCTTGAGACTATATTCTTAACCCCACTTTCATTCTAATCACGTGACTAGGCTATCTCTGAATCTTGGAATAAACTTTACTTAACTTAACCTCAACCACAAGTCTATCTAGAGATTGAGCTACAATCTTTATCTCCAAGTCTTGAAAATATTTACTAACTCATGAGTTAATTGGGAGATCACATGCAAACCACACAATTAAGCCAAGGATATAACAATATCTATGACTATCACTTAATCCTTGAAGAAAATCTTGATCTTGGAATTTGTTTGGAGGTCACACACCAGCTTCTCATCTGATAAAAGATCAACGGTCTTCACTGAATATCAAAATTTTTCACTTAACTCTTATTTCTTTTGGAGATCACATGACTAAGAAAATGTAAACTCAATCTTGACCTTGGTTGGATTACAATATTACACAACTGATTGAATCTCTAAGCCCCTAAAGAAATCTTATAACTAAGGTTAAATCAGGATATAAAGTGCAAGCCACATGATGAGATCTTAATCCATGATTGTCGCTAAGTCTCTAAATCTTTTACCTAGCTTCATAATCATCTATCAATTATGTGGCAACCACATGATTAGATCAAGATCAACCACCTATGCTTGATCTCAGAATACATAAGAGCATATTCCAATCTTCTCGTGACCAAGAGATAAAAGGTTTGTGCCAAGTCGCTAGATCATAAAGAATATTTGGTCTCAGTTGTGAGATTAAGAGATAAAGGTAGACGACTAAAAGCACATAACTTAAAAGACACTTAAGTTACTCGACAAAAGTAACTTGAAATTAGAACCATGCTATGAAGAACTAGGTTTTTTGCATGACAAGGACACAAATGACCTAGGTCTTAGGGCTTTCAACCATTTTGCACTTCATTGCTTGGAAATAGACATTTTTAGGAAAATTATATGAAACACTTGAAAAGACCTTGACACTTTAAGGCACAAACTGATACTAGGAACCCAAAAATGTTAACAAGACTCAGAAAACTAGAAATATACTCAATAGTGGCTCTATCTGAGGATGCTTGAATGCAAGTTCATAGAAAGAATTATAGATCTCTAGGAGGCAAGCCACAACTACTCTAACCTACTACAAAAGCAAACACACAACTTGGAAATAAACACACCTATACATAAAGTACAAGACTACTGTGCATGGAAAATACTTGATTCAATTGAAGAGATTTTTTAGAAACTATCCATGCACTGGCAATTCCTGTTCTTCATCATTCATATTCTTGAGAAGATATGAATCCTTTCCAAAAGTCTGATGGATAACAAAATACATATCAGATCAAGATCAACCTCCTACGCTTAATCTCATAATACATAAGAGAATATTCCAATCTTCTTACAATCAAGAGATAAAAGGCTTACACCAAGTCACTAGATCATAAAGAATATTCAATCTTGATTGCGAGATTAAGAGATAAAGGTAGAAGACTAAAAGCACATGACTTAAAAGAAACTTAAGTTACTCAATAAAAGTAACTTGAAATTAGAACCAGGCTATGAAGAACTAGGGTTTTGCATGATAAGGACACAAATGACCTAGGGCTTAGGGTTTTCAACCATTTTTCACTTCATTTCTTGGAAACAGACATTTATAGGAAAAGTAGATGACACACTTGAAAAGACCTTGACACTTTAAGGCACAAACTGATACTGGGAACCCAAAAAAATTAGCAAGACTCAGAAAATAGAAATATACTCAACAGTGGCTCTATCTAAGGATGCTTGAATGCAAGTTCATAGCAAGAATTACAGATCTCTAGGAGGTAGACCACAACTAATCTAACCTACTGTAAAAGAAAAAACACAACTTGGAAATAAACACACCTATACATAAAGTACAAGACTACTATCCATGGAAAATAATTGATTCAATTGAAGAGGGTTTTTAGAAACTATCCATACAATAGAAATTCTTGTTCTTCATCATTCATATTCTTGAGAAGATATGAATACTTTCCAAAATTTTGATGGATAACAAAAGGACCTAACCACAAGGATTCAAATTTCTTATGCTTCCCCTTATCCTCGGCACTGGCATTCCACTGATGCACCAAGTCACCAGGTTGGAATTTTATTTCATTAGCCCTTTTATTAAAAATATATTTCATCTTTTTTGTAATCTGATATTCTCATTTTGGTTGTCTCTTCTTATTTCATCCAATTCTACCAATTGAATCATTATTTCTTGCATTGGCTCAGAGACTTCTAGTCCCTCATCTTGAATGAACTTATAAACAGGGAACAATTTGTTCACAGGAATCTTGGCTTGAACACCATACACTAGTTCAAAAGGAGACTTTCATGTTGCCTTCTTTATAGTAATTATGTCTGCCCATAAGGCAAGCTTCAACTTTGCATGCCAGACTCTATTTTTTTCCAAGGTCTTTTTCAAAATATGCAAAATACATTTATTACTAGATTTTGCTTTCCCATTGCCCTGTGGATGGTAGGGGGAGGAATATGATATCACAATTCCAATATCAGAGAAAAAATCAACAAATTCTTCTGATCTAAAGCACATTTCATTATCCATTACTAGTTTAAGAGGGACACCAAACCTAGTAATGATATTTGTAGACACCTAAAACTGGGCAGGTGTCCTAGAATCAACCAAATCTGCAAATCTCATCAAAATGCTCCAATTTTCATCAAAATGGATCAAAATCAATTTCAAATGGATATTTATCAATCAAAATGGAAAAAATCAAATTAAATCAAAGGATTAATTAACCATGACATCAAATAATCAAATATAAGCCTAAAAGGATCAGTCAAAATTATATAATTGATTTTAATCAATTAAATGTATAGTTTTAAATCAAAAATGAAATTTAACCTATTCATCCCTACATGGCTAATTTAATTAATTGATTGAATTAAATAATCCTAATATTTTTCAACATGAGTTTGAGAAACCAATGAGAATTGAGAACACAAAGCACATAGATCACTCCTAAATTTGAATCTCAATCACTCATTTTCAACTTTGAATCTCAATCACTCAAATTTGTCCCTTTGTCTCAACCTTTGAGACAATCATTTAAATTGTCCCCCCATTTGAAACCATCTAAAAGCCTTTCACTCAACCAAGGCTTAATCATGATCAATTAACTCTACCACCTACACTTGGGAATTTGCTATAAATACAAGCCATTTTTAAGCATAATCATATCCTAGAAATTTGAATGCAAAGCATCAAACCTCTAGCCATTTTTACAGCAAATTGGAGCATAATTGAAAGATCATCATAGCAATTGAGCATTATAGAGAGCATTTTAGTTGCATTTGAATTCAGAATTGTCATCACTTGAGAGAATTGAGCTAGATTAGGCATACTATTATCAATTTCTCATTCTAGGATTGTCACTAGTAGAGATTAAGGCTGAGAGCTTTACTAGCATACTAGTTAGAGAACCATGAGATGTTTAGTGATTTGATTACAATTATTTAGCTTAAATTGTTTATATTTTTCCATATAATTGTAGTTAAATAAATCAATCTCATTGATGGGGAGGTCACCTAACTCTCTAAAATTCCCACTCTCTTCTAGGAATCTCACCTGGAATCCTATTCAATTCAGGACTCTCTAGACTCACTCTTGAGTCTCTTAGGGCTACTCTCAGACCCTAACCAGAAGGACTTTTTTGATCCCTCTCTCCTAGGTTCCCTACCCACCGAAATGTTTTACTCCTCACTGTCTCTTACTCTTCATGACTGAATCACTACAGTCATGCACCTTCTTACTTATCTATCTTTCCTACAAGTCTCTAACCGGACCATAGGCTCGCCTAGGACTTGTTTGCAAACTCGACTAGCTTCTCATCTAACATAAATATAGAAATAAACATAATGTACAGGGTGGATGCTTCTTGACTGTCACAATCCATGGAATAGATTATCAGAGTCAAGAAGAACCCATATTTATCTAACAGAAACAAAACAACACTTTACAGAACTCTGATCAAAATAAAAGAACACACAAAGTACAGACAAAGCTTCTCTTTATTGATTATGCAGAATATTACAACTCTCTGTTAATCTATAGAAGTTCTCTGTTACTAACTAACTCCAACTCTGGACAGTCTAAACTGAACCCGTTCTCAGATTCTTCTTCTCTACTTTATCTCTGGCTTCTCCTTGATTCTGTAACCCTAGTGGTTACCTGTCGATCCCAGCCTTCCAGCTGTTCACTGTTCTTCATGCTCTCTGCAAACTGTCATATCTTCTCTGCATGTTCGACATTCTGGTCAGTCTCTTTTTCTTCATGTCATTCCTTTTCTATTTGGCGGTTAAGACTTTTCAATGTCTTCTCCTTCTGACACGTCAGCATATTTGACCATTTGACTGTTCTATTTTCCATCGCGTAGTCGCGAATGAAAATCACCTTTCATGTCTTGTTCTCCGACTGAGCGATTACCTGCTTGTCGCACTCCCACAATGCATTTACATGTTCTGTCTTTTCCTTTGCGACTGAGCGATGAGCTCATGTCGCGCACCCGCAATGCTTTTTCATGAGCTACGTTTTATGCAGCGACTGAGCGATGAGCTCGAGTCGCACACTCGCACTGCATCTTCATTGACTGCTCTTTGCTCTGCGAGTCAGCGATGCACATTAGTCGCGTACTCGCTGCACTCCAATCCGAGTTTCTAATTCCTTCGCGACCTTGCGCTGCACAGTGGTCGCGCACTCGCGCTACTTCAACTCGAGCTGCCTCTCGCTTTGCGACCGAGCGATGAGCTCGTGTCACGCTGTCGCACTATCTGGAGACAAGCTGGCCCTATCTCGGCGACGGAGCGATGAGCTTAGGTCACGCACTCACCGTTCATTTTCATTAACTGTCAATTCACCTGCAACTTGGCGATGCATCGTGTGTCACTCACTCGTACACTATGACTTAACAATTTGTCTTCGCGACTGAGCGATTGATCACCCATCGCGTTGTCGCACTGTGTTTCCTCTAACTGTGAATTGACTAGCGATTTGGTGATGAGCTCCTCGTCGCATTGTCACGCACTGTCTTTTCTTGCTAGCCGTCTGCGACTGAGCGACTAGTTCCTCGTCGCGCACTCGCTCACTAACAGACTTAACACATAACTAGCTCACGAGTGTGCGATGCATTCCTTTTACTTCTCTCTGCTACTCCGCGACTGTGCGAATAGGAAAAACATGACTTGCTCGTTGAAATACTTGTATCAAAACTATTTCAAAATGTTGGGGCTAGGGTTTTGAGCTAACCCTAGGGTGCTCTGCACCATACTCCCCCCCTCTCTGAGACGGCAAAAAAATTCAGCTGGAACTAGTCGGCAACAAGGCTGAACTAATTCCCTGTCTTCTGCATTCTGTTTCATCCACCCAAGTAGCTTCTGCCTCTCGTAACCCTGACCACTTTACTAGGTATTCTCTATATACCCTACACCTGGTTGTCTTCTGAATCCTGGAATCCAGAATTTTCTCTGCCTACAACTTAGACTTAGGCTTCATCTTTATGTCTTGAACATCTGGTCCTATCTCCCTCTGCTGAATGTTCTCAGGTATCACTGGTCCTTTGTATGGAATCAAATCCTACACATTAAAAATAGGTGATATATCCAAATGGTTAGGTAAATCAATTTTATAGGCATTCTGCCCATATTTTTCCAAAATTTTGCAGGGACCTATTCTCCTCATTTGTAACTTAGTAGGTATCCCCTTCTGTAATCTGGCTTTGTTTAGATGTACCATTACCAGATCTCCAATCTGAAATTGGACTTCTCTCCTTCCTTCATCTACCTTTTCCTTCAATTTCTGATTTGACTCAATCAGACTCTTCTTTACTTGATCATGTATCTCCTTCATGGACTGTGCAAAATCATCAGCATGTCCACTTACTATTTCTTGTCCTTTTAGTTCTCTGAGTTCACAAACTCCTCTTGGATGTA
>MU227529.1:3146411-3158144 GCA_018584345.1 Thuja plicata | reverse complement strand
GTCTATTTCTCTCCTTTTGGTCATTCACTTCTTTAGCCAATTCTACATTTGTCACCATGGCTAATTGTTCCACTGATTCCTCAGTACTTTGAAACATTTACAGATTTCAAACCCAAATCTTTAACTTTTCTCTGATACCAATCTGATGGGGAGGTCACCTAACTCTCTGAAATTCCCACTCTCTTCTAGGAATCTCACCTAGAATCCTATTCAATTCAAGACTCTCTAGACTCACTCTTGAGTCTCTTAGGGCTACTCTCAGACCCTAACCAGAAGGACTTTTCTGATCCCTCTCTCCTAGGTTCCCTACCCACCGAAATGTTTTACTCCTCACTGTCTCTTACTCTTCATGACTGAATCACTACAGTCATGCACCTTCTTACTTATCTATCTTTTCTACAAGTCTCTAATCGGACCATAGGCTCGCCTAGGACTTGTTTGCAAACTCGACTAGCTTCTCATCTAACATAAATACAGAAATAAACATAATGTACAGGGTGGATGATTCTTGACTATCACAATCCATGGAACAGATTATCAGAGTCAAGAAGCACCCATATTTATCTAACAGAAACAAAACAACACTTTACAGAACTCTGATCAAAATAAAAGAACACTCAAAGTACACACAAAGCTTCTCTTTATTGATTATGTAGAATATTACAACTCTCTGTTAATCTATAGAAGTTCTCTGTTACTAACTAACTCCAACTCTGAACAGTCTGAACTGAACCCATTCTCAGATTCTTCTTCTCTACTTTATCTCTGGCTTCTCCTTGATTCTGTAACCCTGGTGGTTACCTGTCGATCCTAGCCTTCCAGCTGTTCTCTGTTCTTCATGCTCTCTGCAAACTGTCATCTCTTCTCTGCATGTTCGACATTCTGGTCAGTCTCTTTTTCTTCATGTCATTCCTTTTCTGTTTGGCGGTTAAGAATTTTCAATGTCTTCTCCTTCTAACACGTCAGCATATTTGACCATTTGACTGTTCTGTTTTCCATCGCGTAGTCGCGAATGAAAATCACCTTTCATGTCTTGTTCTGCGACTGAGCGATTACCTGCTCGTCGCACTCCCGCAATGCATTTACATGTTTTGTCTTTTCCTTTGCAACTGAGCGATGAGCTCATGTCACGCACCCGCAATGCTTTTTCACGAGCTACGTTTTATGCTGCGACTGAGCGATGAGCTCGAGTCGCACACTCGCACTACATCTTCATTGACTGCTCTTTGCTCTGCGAGTCGGTGATGCACGTTAGTTGCGTACTCACTGCACTCCAATCTGAGTTGCTAATTCCTTCGCGACCTTGCACTGCACAGTGGTCGCGCACTCACGCTACTTCAACTCGAGCTGCCTCTCACTTTGCGACTGAGCGATGAGCTCGTGTCGCACTGTCGCACTGTCTGGAGACAAGCTGGCCCTATCTCGGCGACTGAGCGATGAGCTCAGGTCGCGCACTCGCCGTGCATTTGCATTAACTGTCAATTCACCTGTGACTTGGCGATGCATTGGGTGTCTCTCACTCGCACACCATGACTTAACGATTTTTCTTCACGACTGAGTGATTGATCACCCATCGCATTTTCGCACTGTGTTTCCTCTGACTGCGAATTGACTAGCGAGTTGGCGATGAGCTCCTCGTCACATTATCGCGCACTGTCTTTTCTTGCTAGCTGTCTGTGACTGAGCGACTATTTCCTCGTCGCACACTCACTCACTAACAGACTTAACACATAACTAGCTCGCGAGTGTGCGATGCATTCCTTTTACTGCTCTCTGCTGCTCCGCAACTGTGCGACTAGGCAAAACATGACTTGCTCGTTGAAAGACTTGTATCAAAACTATTTCAAAATGTTGGGGCTAGGGTTTTGAGCTAACCCTAGGGTGCTCTGCACCACTCATGAAGGTGTAATTAATTCACACACAAATGGCACCCACCGTGGGGCTTTAGGCCTTTCAATCACCATTTTTAAAAGTTTTATATGTGTTTTTCTTCACTTTTGTGCAAATTTTGTAGATTTTCAGGGAAGTGACCCCTATGCACATTTTAATGACGCCTACAGAAATCCTTCTACAAATGTCTTTATTTCTATGTTGCCTGTGAGATAAATTGTCACACCTGTGACAGCAAAGCATCACATGTGGCTCGAGAAAAGCCACCTGCAAACTGTTAAATGACGCCTAGTAGCTTTTATTTAGCACAATTTATAGTTTCCTTAACACCTATCATTTAAAGTTTTATGCCTAACAAAGTTAAATAACACTTAAGTCATTGGAAAGAAATGCCTATGTTGTTTTAAATAATGCTTAGGAATATTTAAATCACGCTTGCTAGTTGTTAAATGTCACCTACTACTTTCTGTATTCTTTTATTGATTAATAATTAATTTCAGATTTTTAACTCTCTGTCTATGTTTTTTCTGCAGATGAACAATCATCTGAAAGTGCAGAAACCAGAAAGCAGGGTTACAAAGGAAAGAAAAGAGGTAAGAGCCTTTAAGAAATACTCTAAAGATTTGCATAACGCTTGTATTTTATATAATCTAGAGGTAGAAGAACACTTGTATGGGCACTATATAAAAGTTAGTAGTGCATACAAGAAGAAATTTCCCACTCTCAATTAAGTTTATGCTTTAAGTTCTTAAAAGTTGCTTATTTTTTTACAAATTTTAAAGAAAGAAATTAGTTGCATTTTTGCTTTTACAAGTTTTTCTTCACTTTGATCGTCTGTGTTGACTAACTTGTTGGAGGAGCTAGAGTGGGAACTATCACCACTAGGTGAGTAGAAAAATAAGAAAAAAACCTCAAAAAATTGCCTAGCCATTGCTAGCTTCGAAAGAGGTAATCTTCTCATCAAGCTTGTTTTCCCTTAGCTTGCGGTATTTCTTTTAAACTAGTCTAAATAGTGAAAACCCTATTATTGTCCATTTTGAATAAAGCATTAGGCATATGCTCTCAACTTCTTGTAAGTTGGTCAAATATCCAAACATGTTGCATTTGAAGTGGTAGAAAAAAGGGAGAAAATTAACCATACACTTCCATTTTAAAACCTCTTTGTAACGAGGTTGAAAAAGAATCATTTTGTTTGAAGTGTTTGGAACAAGGAACAACAATAGGGATATGCTCTTCACTTTTTAAGTGAATCAAACTCCCAAACTTGTTGAACTAAGTTTGATTTCTTGCTTTTCTATACATGCTATTTATAATAGAGCTTTAGAGGGCCTACCTCCCAATAATTTCCTTACGAGGATGGTGAGAGCGAACGACCCAAAGTGGGAGACAATCACTTTTTCTGTGATACTATCCAACCCACTATAAATAAATGCATTCTTCTTTAATGGGAAGGTAACTAAATTGTGTGCAAGTCTCTTCACTTCCTTGAATAGTCCTTTGGGATTGTGCAAAATCATATTTGTGTGCGTGTGGGAATCCTGCAAGGGGGTAAAAGAACTTGGCATAGTTTAGAATGGAGGTGATCAATAAATCTTAAATAAGTAGCAATCCTACCTTTTAGAGCCAAAGTGTTTAAAAGTCAAATCTGACTTTAAATAGATTGTGTGGAAGATATTCTTTTTATATACTTGTTAAAATGTTTGATAACATACACATTTAGTGTTGTTTTAGGGACATGGTGCAAACTTGACATGTGTGTTGCATTTGTTTTCAATTTTCAAGAAAGAATATTCTACAGACCTGATCAAAACATTAAAAATTTTAAAAATCAAAAAATATTCTAAGAAAAACAATCTGGATATGCAAAGTGCCTCCTATGGACAGTTAAACAATGCCTGTGATACTTTAAACAATGCCTGGCAGCATTTCAATGCCACGTACTAAAAAGTGATGCCTGGAAAGTTTTAAACAATGCCTATCAACAGGCAAAAGCTGCCTACTCCACTACAGAGTGCCACTACACAAATTATAGTCAATGCCTGTTAAGATTTAAGTCATCCCTACACACAAGAAAGTGACACACAAAAACAAAGAAGGGAAAATAGTGGATACTTCTCGAAGACTTGGAAAAAATTGGATTTCATATTTGAGTACCCTTTTGGGTTTTCGAGCTGTTTGTAAGTTCAAATTGATCAGAATCCCTAGTTTTGGACATTTTTCAAAAAATCGTAAGGGGTTAATCAACTTATGTGAGAAAGAAAAAAAATTTATAACACAATTCATGTCCATGCCAGATTTTACTCAATCTCACTACATTAAAAACACCCTGCAATCAGATAGTTCATATGTAAGGCATGAGCTTCCTTTTCCAAGCAACATGTTCACTTCTTTGAGACCAACGCAAGAACCTACAAGAGAAGAAGAAAAAACTATGTCTTTCCCCTTTGGAAACTTGGACCCCGATCAAATCAACCATGCTAATAAATACATGAATAACAATGGAGGTGGTGTGGTTGATAACAATAACAATAACAGGGGAGGAATTGACCCTAATAACCAAGGGTTAAACAATAACAATAATGGAGGAGAAATGGACCCTAACAACCAAGGGTTAAATAACAACAATGATGGGGGCAACATTGACCCTAATGATGAAGAAGAAACCAATGAGAAGGTTAACGAAGCCATGAAAATCCCATTCTTCATTAAACTTATGGAGAAAGTGTTGGATATAGATAGGGAGAAGTACTTTTTAGACCTAGCCCAAATGGATCTTAAACTCCCTCATGACTATGATGTCAATCAACTTAAACAAAAAGAATCTGAGGCAAATCCTATTGATATCATGAACAAAAAATTCAAACTATTCCAAATGCAATTGGACACAATGAAATAAAGTGGGGCTCCTAAACCCTTTTCCATTGAAGTTTTGTGTCCTTTTCCATTTGATAAAACCCTATGTAGTATGAGGAAAATGTCAACCTGCAATCACTCACAAACAAGAAACCATTAGAGGGTTAGCATCCAAATTCAAAGTGAGATAAAAGCAAGCAAAACAAAGTAAAGTATCCTCGTATCATTGGATAGAGCTAAAAGAAGTTGCACCCAAGAGGCTTTTTTGATTTTCTCTTTTGGATGATTATGGGTGTGCTCTCTCAAACACACAAATGCAAGTGGATCCCCAATGCAATGCAAGATTGATAAGCAAGAAAAGAGATTCAAGAGCTAGTATGAAGAACTAGTCTCAAATCTTCTTCAAGATGATAGATCAAACTATGAAATGATATGCATATGCAAAAAAACTATGATTCATTTACCAAATTGAATCCTAACATGTAATTTCTAAGTGATTTAATCTAAAGACTAAGAGCATGAAAACAAGATATGAAATTCTAAAGTAATTCTAGCATAATAATAATGCACAATGAGAGATGAAAAATGAAGAGGAGAAGGCCTCTATTTATTGAATTTTGGAGGAGAAGAAGAGGGCTTGGATGATGTGGCATCTATGTTGCATCCACATAAGAGACACATAAGGGACACATAGGCTTGAGGGGATGGCCAATTTTGAGTCAAATATAGCATTTAATATTTAGTGGCTCAAGAATTCCAAGTGGGAGACAAAGTTGTAGGGGGAATTTAAGAGGAATGGGTGACCTTTTTGGAGAGAATTTCCCCATGTGGGTGAGCATTCCATTAGCCTTAAAAAGCTTAGGAATCACCCTTTTAAGTATGATCAGAGGAAATTTAGGTAGGGAAACATGCTTAGGAAATGAGGTGATGGGAGTAGAGTAGGAATAGGGTAGGCTTAGGGTAGGTCTCTAGGTTGGATTAATAGGTTCCTAGCTAGGGTTTAGATTATAATTCAAATTAGATTTGAATAAATGATAGTTTAGAAGAATTAGAAATATGAAGGGATTTTAATAAACATAAATTTATTAAAAAGGGGATTTAGTGAGGCAAATGTATTTAAATAAAATACATTAGAATAGTGTTTGATCATTGATAAATACTAGCAAATGAAACTATTTAATTGATTAAATTAAATAGTTAGAGGAACAAAAGGGAACTTAATATTAATAATAATATTAATATTTTTGGACATCTACATTTTACCCCTCTTTGACGTTGTGTCGCAAGTGACGTTATGTCAAAGATAAGAAAATAAGTTGCCCCAGGGGAAGAGGGTTTCTAGGAGTCATACTGAAGCAACGATGATATAGGGTTGTGCCCCCTCGAGAAAATAACGCAACAAAGACAATGTTGTGGGATTTTCTTAAAAAAGGACACAACAAGGAGGAAGGGAGAGGAGGAAATAAATAGAAGACCTTAGAAAATTCAGCTAAGAATGCAATTATGAATGCAAATGCAAGGATGAAAATTAAATGTAGCTAACGAGCTTTGGGGATCCATTTGTGTAAAAAATATGGAGAGCACATCTGATTTTGATATTGCAATAGGAGGTATGCATCATGTGTTAGAAAACATAGATGACAGAATTCCTTTGCATGGACTAGACACTCAAAAAAAAGCATACTATAAAAGACACATGTATCAGTTTCCACCAGTCATAATGCACCAAGATATAACAGATTGAGGTAGTGGTGACTAGGTTTAAACTGACACAAAAGGTAAAATCAATAAAGAAGGCCTCATGACCAAGCAGTCATTCAGTCCAAAGTTCTTGCATTGAACAGGATTGGTGTGATGAAGGATTTGATAAGCCGACATCGGAAGGATGCATCCTGATGGGAAAAGATTGGATTGGATTTGATTAAAAGATATTCGCTGGCAAAAGCTGTGAGCAGAATGAGGAGCAAGGATATCGGTGATGACATGTAACTGATTGAATGTTTGATAATGTTAAGTTGAAGATAATGCAAAACATTAAACCAGTTAGTGGTTTGTATTGTCATTGATGTCAACTTGATATCATTTGTATGGTCATGTACATAATGCCAAAGACTTCAGAGAATCAATGGAATAGAGGTTATGCTTTCAGCAATGCATAAAATTCAAGTATTCACTAAGTGACAGACCACACCGACGGAGTGCACACCATCAGTAAAGACAGAGATAAAGTCACAGTGATGCCTGATGAGTAGAAGACAAAGTTTCCCAATGAAGCAAAATCACAGGATTCCCGATGAGCTAAAAATAGAGTTTCCTAACGAGCAAGATCCAATGATGCCCAATGGATGGAGATCCCAAAGCTAACTAAAGTTACATCGATGGAACTAGCAGTTGTCACCGACGATGAACTGCAGAATTGACTGATGAAACACAGAGATCAGAAAATGACAAAATATCTAGCTGGAAGAGCTTAAGGATAGACTTAACTAATTGTTTTATTTGTTTTATTAAACCACAGTTAAGCAATTGATTTATACAGTTGGTAAGAAGATAACTACGAGATAAATCAGGAGTTAAAGACGTAAATCAAATTGGCTGGATTTTTTTTCATGCCAAGAATCAATAATCAATAATCATAAATAAAGGAATATCGTGTCTATATAAGAGACAATAATAATTGATTTCCGCATGCAATCAGATACACGGGGGAGTGAATTGAAAGAAGATGTTGAAGAGAAACTAGTGAAGGATAAAATTCATACAATCTTGATCAATCAAGCTAAGGGAGAGCTAAAAAATTCTACAGACACTGATGAACAGTGAAGCATAGCATCACAGAGCAGAAAGTGTGAAGCACAAAGGGATTGAATTGATACATTGATCAGAGAGGTATTGTACATAAATAGATCTGAATATCTGCAATTCAAAGTTTCATTAAGTCTCTTAACAAAGAAGGACTTAACCGTCTTCTATAATTGAGGTATATCCTAATACATTAGGAAAAAGGTTGACTCATGATAGTAGCATCGGTCTTACCTAAAGCCTATTGACAGTCTAAGAAGGAGGCTGATTCAAGGATGGTAGTAATATTAGCATAAAGCCTATTAATAGTCTAAAGGCTGATTCAAGGATGGTAGCGTAGATGCCAAATACTAAGTGACAACCTATGTATAAAAATCCTCTAACAAGGTCGCACTTAACTGTGTTTTTGTAACCTTTAACAGGGTTGGCTCTTAACAGGGCTCACTTCAAAAGAGTAAAAATTTGGGGTACTGGTCCCAGTAGTTTTTTCCCTTAACAGGGTTTCCACGTTAAAATCTATGTGTTATATGTGTATGGTTTATTACTTTATTGTTTTACATTTCACATATGCATTTCTGGATTGATTGGTTTACTCTGCATATTTATAGAGCTTTGGTAAATAAGTTTTACTGCTTATTGGTAATCAAGGAGAATAAGGACAGACAAGGTAAACCGACAGACAGTTAATTATTTCAAGTATTTCAAGGCATACATCTTGTAGGGACTTAATAATCTAAGGTGTATTGATTGGGGGATTAAATTTTAAAGGATAAATTTTTGAGGCCACTGATTCACCCCCCCCCCCACTCTTAGTTATTACTAACAATCGGTCACAAAAATGATTTGTTTAAAAATGTGATTGTAGTCACAAGTGTCAAAACGTCACTAAAAATTGAAATACTGAGTGATGCATAAATAAATGATGATTTATTGCAAGATTTTTTAGAATATTTGATTTTTTTGAATTTTTTGGAATTTTTGAATTTTTGGGATTTTTCATGATTTCTAAATGTTTTTGGAATTTTTGACGCATTTAAACTGTACAATAGGAACAATTTATACAAAAATATATAGGGGGGTAAAAAGGAGAGAAAATTTTTTTGGGGACAACAGGGGCTATAAGAGGGGCTGAGGGGTTAAAGAAGGTCACTAATGAATAGTGATTAGATGAAAATCAAGCTCTGGAGTGAAAACTATGGCTGACAAGAGGATGAAGGCACAGTTGGGAGAGCGCATATGGACACATGGGTGACCCGCAGAGTGACCAGTACCAGTGAGTGACTCAATGTTTACCTTACATTTATTGTTGTCAAATTTTTTAACACTTTTGGGGGGTTAGGGGGTCATTAAATGTGGGTAATTAGATCTCGGACCTAGCATCTATGAAGACGTTGATCCCTAGATTGACATCTTCACAAATGTCAATCCTTGAACCTGTGTCTCCGAAGATGTTGGTGTTAAACTGGCGTCTTCAAAAATGCCAGACCCAAATCCATGTCTTTGAAGATGACGGTTTGTGGGGAAAAATGAGCAGAGACGCAAATGTACGAACTGATCTTTTTGGTTGAACCAGTTTTTGTGCCCAAAGGGGTAGATGCCGAGGGGATGGGAAATGAAGGGACCCAGCAGGGGTCGGGGATGGGTCAGCAAAGGACCTAGGGACAAGATGCCCCATTTTGGGAGGGGTTAGGCTAGGAATAAAAGAAAGATGGGCTAACATAGTAGGTTTTTGGATGTTGTAGGAGTAGTTCCCACCATTGGGATCTCGGGAGCGCTGGCCACTGACCATGGAGTTGGAGGTGCAGCTGACAGAGGTGAACTAGGAATTATTAGCATTGGTTGGGTTGGACTATGTGCCCCATTGGCCTAGGCTACGGGCGCACAACCTGATGATGATCGCTTTGATCAAGCGGTGGCACAGTGATACTACCACCTTCCATCTTCCTACTAGAGAGGCCACGATTAGGCTTGAGGATGTCTAGCGGATTCTTTGAATACCGATCTGAGGGGTGATTTCTTAGTATAGACTAAAGGACAATGATCATTACATGGAGATCGCGTTTAGGAGATCGATGAGGAGGATTCCTACTATAGACACCCAAAAATGGACAGGCTTGTGACTTTACATTAAAAACACTTATTTTCATCTATTAATTAATGGTTTTTTAATCATTAATTAATCATCTATTTTTTCTAAATTCATTCCCCAAATCATCTAGTCAAATTCCCAAAATTAATTAAATAATTAATTTTATTTAATTAATTAACCTTAATTGATTAATTACCATTAATTAATTAATTAAATTCAATTTCCTATAGTTTAAATTCAAATATTTAAACTTACTAATTAAATTCTTCCAATTAAATTAATTTAATTTCATTCAATAAAGCAACTCTAGGTCAAAAAGAATTCAATTATCTCACATGTTGAAAACTTTAATTAAATAAATGAATTAAATATTCATTTATCTTCAAAGAGATAACTCCAATCAAATCACATGGGTTACTCCACCCATCTCTCTAGTCCACATGGGTAACTTCACCCACCTCTTCAGTTCACATGGGTAACTCCACCCACCTCTTCAGTTCTAAAAGGTAACTCACAATTATCTCTTCAGCCAACCAAACTCTATCTCCTCTTTACCAAATGAAGAGGTGGAGTTTACTGATGGCTTCTCCAATTCCCTTTGATCTCAATCGTTCATCTCCCTATCTCTAGGATTGATCTCAATAGTTCATTTCATCCTTAATTCCTATATAATAAACCCTTCATAACCATTTGAAGGATCTAGGATTTCAAGCTCTCGTGCACCATTACTATGTCAATTTAGTTCTAGCATTCAAGCCATCTTGCGATCACACACACACATTATAAGTATCAAATTCTTGACACTTCTCAAGTCATAGATGCTGCCCACACCAATACTAAGCATCAAAAATAACATTTCGGAAGGAGTAGAGAGAGACAATAGAAGCTTTAAGCACTTTCAGGTTTGCATTCAATTGTTTTCCATTCTTTGCTTATACATTTTATTGGTTACATTTCAATTTATTCATTTTATTAGTTCTTTTGTACTTGATTTCTATCATTGTAAAACTATTACTACTAAACTTAGCCTTTGGAAAGCTTGGGAATCATGAATCATGAAAGAGGAGGCATATATTTTTGTGAACCCAACATGAATCAAATAGCCCAAATATCTCTTGCAGATGACAAATAGAATTGATCATCCATGGTCGTACGGTAGAAGACCTAAAAATTTGTAATTTTTTTGATATCTGTGTTATTTTGCAATTGTTGGTATTCTTCTGCACTTGACAAAATTGTGCCGCAATCGACTGCTTTAATGCCACAATCAATTTTAGGTTTTTGCATTTCCTTTCTATCATCTTCTGGGTCTCTGTCTTTTCTAACATTTTTTTGTAATTGACTGACTGGTACCGCAATCAGAAGAATTGTACTGCAATTGACCAATCCAGACCCCAATTGACCAATCCAGACCACAATTGATTGTGCATTATCGCAAGTGAAAGTGCTTTGCCACAATTGCTAATTTTGGGCTGCAATTGCCTATTATTTACCACAATTGCTTGTGCATTGCCATAATTGCTTGCAAAATTTCTCATCAAGGCCAAATTCTTTATCTTGCTATCTGAAAAAATATGATACTTTCTTTATTTTTCTTTAGGACAACGAGTTTCCATGAACAAGAAGGGTAAGTTGTTGGTGAGTATCATTCATTGTTTCAAAGTTACACATGCTCTCACTTTGCAAAAAATCCTTTTGATACTAACTTGTTTAACAAAGCAAATTAAAAGGAATTCACTTGTCGATTTGGGTTTAAAAAGAACAGTGTTTGTCAAACATCTCACATCTCACATTTCAGATTTGGGCTTAAAATTGACGTGGGGACTAAAATTGAACAAGGCAAAGAATTTCTTGATTTGGTGCATTAAAATTGAATAAGCAATCAACACCTACTTTTGGGCATAAAACTGAACACTTGTACTTGTATGGTGTGTTAGCACTTTTTCTTGTAACACTTACCTAATGATGAAAGTATACCTGGTATACTCATATGCAACCTCTTTTAGGCAAGAGAAAGGATAATTTCTAAGGATTGGATAATATCCTTCTTCATTTTTGAGCTCCACAGACTCAGGCAGGTTTTACCTTTTAAAGATTAC
>MU227529.1:3124624-3136036 GCA_018584345.1 Thuja plicata | reverse complement strand
TTTATTTACTAACTCTGCAGTGATTCTAGCCTTCTCTTCATCTGAAGCTTTCCTTATGAGTGGAACATCCTGACCATCTTGAGCATAACATCTTATACTATCATTAGTTTCATTAGTTTCACTATCAGATAAGATCTGTTGGTGATGATTCTCAATCCTCTTTTGTGACACATAGGAATCATGATTTTCCTCCTCACTATTTGAATCAACATCATGGCATGAAAAGGTATTGGTCATACTATGATCACAGTGTTCCCCCTCATCTTTTTCCTGTTCCTCACTTGCCCTTAAATCCAAGGAGACAACACAAAATTTAGGGTTATGAGGAGTGTCACAAGCCTCACACCAAGTCTCCTCATTGCAAAAATGGACAGAATTTCTATGTAAAGGGTCTAGAGTCTTATTGTCTATTTTTTCCTTTCTAGGTGCAATAACAGGCTTTTCATCTTTGAACTGAGTTCCATACAGATGATTTTGCATTCTATTCTGAGGAATATAAGTGGTATTGTAAGAAGGTCTATTATTTTGAGGAGCCCTATATTCTTTATATTCTAGCTCTTTCAGGTTGCTCTTACTAAACCTTGCATCATCCCTTCTATTTAACTTACCAGATACTCTTCTATTCATTTCAATATTGACTACTATTTTATAAGCATCAGTAAGAGTTCTGGGGTTTTTATCTCTTAGAGCATATCCCATCTTGGAATCAAAAGCATTTAAATAAGTTTCTAGACATACCACTTCATCTAGCTTTATCTTCTGGAATAGTTTGTGCATAGCTCTTTGAAACCTTGTGTTAAACTCAGTAACTTCTTCATTGTAATTTTTCTTGATATTATTGAACTCATTCAATAAAAAGCCTTTATTTGTTTTGTCTCCATACTGATCTTTAAATAATTCAATCAACTGGTCCATAGAAACAAAAGAGCCATTAGCAAGACTTCTAAACCATTCTCTTGCATCCTCAACTAGGGACTGAACAAATAACTTCATTAATACATCCTCATGGGTGATATTCAAGTCATCAACAAAATCAATGAATTTCCTTAAATGTGTCTCACAAGAAATTACATTATTATTTGCAAACTTTGGGAGCTTTTCTGCTATATCACCCACATCTTTAGGAAAAACATTAGGGTAGCCAGGGATACCAACAAAATCAAATTTCTTATACCTCTCAGCATGCAGTGGTTTCCTTTGAAAACCATCATCCTCTTTGGATGTAGTAGCCTTTCCTTTAAAAGTTGTAGTATTTTCTGGTCCAGTATAAGAATATTTTGAAGATTGTAAAAAATCTATCTTTTTCTTCATTTCAATTGTGGCAGCTTCCATTTGTGCTTTTTCCAAAAAAATTTCCATGGTTTCTTTTTCAATTCTCAATTTTTCTAGATCAATTTCTAATTTAGACATTTTTTCAACCACAGGCTTCTAAAATTTAGGTTCTTGATCTCTATGTTCACCCATCTTTTGTTTTCCCTTATTTATTTGTAAAATAGAAGATTTATGAGTGAATGGTATTTCTTGGTCCTTCTGAGACCTCTCTGTATTTTTCATAGCTTGGTGTTTTGAAAATCTTTTTCTATTGTTATCAAGATCCTTACGATCATTTCTTTTCTTTCTCATTTCTCTTTCCTTTTTCATTTGTTGAACTAGGGCGAGCTGCTTCAAAATAAACTTCTCTTCATTTGCTAGCATATCAGAAGGGGCATCTTCTAAATCTGAACTAGGTGTAGTAATCTCCTCTCTCTTATTTGAAGTAGAAGTGACTATGGGTTTTTCTAGTACTCTTTCAGCAGCTTCCTCATAATCTGAGGTATTTCCATCATGAGAATGCTGATTAGTATTCATATCACCCCTGATATTAACCTCTTCACCTTTTAAAGGGGTTTCATCCATATTAACTTGATTTATCTTTTTCCTCCAAGAGACTCCTATCCTTAAGGATGATGGGATTCCCTCATGTAATACCTTTTTAGGATCAGTTCTCACCCTTGACCTAGTATTCATTCTGTAAGACATTTATTTCTTTTGCACTAATCTCAAAGATGTTCCTTTTAGAGTCGCCACCCAATTACTTGGGATGGATACCTATCAAGAGGGTGCCTTAACAATAACCACAAGTATAATTTTTAAACAAGTTAAACTTTGTAGTGCTAGAAATTCTAATTACTTGGGCAAGAGATATTCTGCAAATTCTTAACAAAACTTTAAAATCTCTAGAATCCACAACAGAGTCACCAATTTGTTAGGCGACTCAGATGGGCCAACGCAACTGCAATGAAAATTTTTAAACTATAGAACACCAGAGATTTCTGAATACTTCAACAAGACTTTACAATCTCTTTTTCTCCAGCAGAGTCGCCAATTTGTTAGGCGACTCAGATGGGCCAACTCAACTGCAATGAAAATTTTTAAACTGTAGAACACCAGAGATTTCTGAATACTTTCACAAGACTTTACAATCTCTTTTTACCCAGCAGAGTCACCAATTTGTTAGCACCTTTTCTTGCAACACTTACCTAATGATTATATTATACCTGGTATACTCATATGCAACCTCTTTTAGGCAAGAGAAAGGATAATTTCTAAGGATTGGATAATATCCTTCTTCATTTTTGAGCTCCACAGACTCAGGCAGGTTTTACCTTTTAAAGATTACTGATATCTCAGTCTATTTATTTGGTGGATTGTTTCATTCACTGGTTATGAACCTAAAACCTCACTGTAACAACTTATAAAAAACTTTAGAGATTGCAATGATTAGTTTGGAATAGAGTATTATAAGCCAGGCTATGGTTTTGAGAACATAAACCAATGAGACAAGGATTTTCATCCTTCTTCCTTTTGTCTTTAGGAGGGATAACCTAATGATTCACTCTCTAAAGAATCAACAAAGTGGACAATATCATGCTGATATAAGTCCTTCATGAGTTGAGCTCATATGTTTCAGTAAGAGATGTGTTTTAATTGTTTTCAATAGTTTTGAAAACTTGGATGATGATAGATTATCAGACCAAGACCTAGATCAGTGCCTATCCTTTGGGTTACAGAGTCAAAAACCTGAAGTCTCACAAAAACAAAATATTGTAAGCTGCCTTACAACCTAGATACAATTAGGATAATTTTCCTTACAAATTATCTGATTACCTCTAAAATACTGTATCAAATCCTTAAATACTGATATGCTTCCTAAAACCACTCACAAAACTTAGTTCTTTGCATGAAAAAAACTTGCAAGTAATTAGATAGTCACCTTGTAACCAAAATGCTTCAGAGTGCCTTACAATCTTAAGCATAAAAAATAATACATAGGAAATAAAGAGACAACAATAGAGAAGAGTAAAATTGCACCATATTTTATTGATGTAATCCTTCTTTCATACATGAAAAATCTTTGAAGCTTGCAAGAACACAGACACAAATTTAGAAAGACTGATTTTTACAATATATTTCATCCTCTCCTAAAATATAACTCTCTTCTATATATATAGGTCTTAAACCATCTTGGAATTCTTTTCAAAAGGATGCTACAAGATTCGGATGGTCTCAGAAAACCTAACCCTAAAACTACAAAATAGACAAAAAGAAAGACAGAGAAGAAGCGGTGGAATGACCAAGTAAAAAAGATAGAAACAGATATTCCTTGTTCTTCCGATCTGGTGACCTCAATCTAATAGTATACATAGTAGATGGTAGTAGTTATGTCGAGTCTGGATGACCGTGCTTTTATATTCACCTACATTCTCCTTTTGCAATAACTATCCTCTTCATCTTCAATAGTGAGGCGCCAAGTAGTCACCCTTACTCATCGTCCAAGATTTCTTCTTCAACTACTTGCTTCTTTCTATTGGGCATGGTCATCAATTCCCATGCTTTCACTTCATCATCTGATGGCCACTTGAAGTCTTGAGTACTCTATATTTGGACTTTTTGCCTATCCCATCTAGCATCAGTGATATTCTTGACATCTACTAGAAACCTGTTGATGTCAATTTTTGCCTTGAAAGCTTCATCTAATATCTTATTGAATCCATCTATATCCACATCTGTCCCCAAAATAAATGCCTCATCACTAGGAATTTTTCTATCAAATTCATTCCTCCAGGCATCTAAGGCCTTTACTTGGTCATCATCTCCCCTTAAGGAAGGAACAAATTTATTGAAGTCATCAGAAAAGAGGCTTAATTTTACCTCAATTTGATTCAATTTTCCTTTAAAGAATGAGAGAGCAATATTAACCCTTTTGATCTCATCTTCAACTTCTGTCACTATTTCTGGCAAATCTAATCTTAGGGCTTGCAAAGATGCTAGCTTCTCAAACAATTTTACCCTAGTAGACCACTTAATAAATTAGGGGTTCAGGATAGCCAGGTGATCCATCACCTCTGTATGCAAAGCTGGCAATTTATTATAAGCGTTAAGTACAACATCAGTCTTATCTTTTAGAATTTCAATTCTATGTTGTAACACACCTTTTAATGCTCTCAAAGCAATTTCATTTCCTTTCTCTCCCTCAACCTTTTCCTTAACCACCTCTTTAGACTTTGCCTTGTCCTCAATTTGTAGGGGCTATGGTAGCATAGGCACATACATCACCTCAGGCTTTTCTTCCAATTCTTTCGTCAATCTTTTTATTACCTGATCTTGCTGGTGTACTTGTATCCGGCATAATTCTCTATCTCTTGCTAATGCACTTGTATCTTCTAACAATGTGCTACACTTATCAAACAACTATTTAATTTTTTCCTCATTTAAGTGAGCCCAGTGTGTCATGATTTGGGATATCTCCAAATCCCCTGTATTCTGCATTGTCCACACCATCTGACTACCCACCATATTTTCTTGGATGTTCACCACTTGGGGCTTTTGATCCTTTGGGCATAGGCTCTACATTGCAAAGGCCTGAGACATTGGGCTATACCCAAATCCCTTTATCACATCTCCCATATAAAATTCACTAGCCATTTTGAGGTATGTCTATTTTCTAATCTGGTCAATGATGAAGGTAGATGCCAAATCCCAGCCCTCAGCCCACTGCCTAGCACTAATTTCCTGGCCTCCTCTGGTGAGATGTCTTCACTTTCAGGATCATAATATTGTAGAGCTACCAAAGCCTCATTTGTTATGGTCTCCATGCCATCAACTGTCAGTTGAGCTCTTATCTGCTCCTTCTTGTACCATCTCAGGAAGTCTTTAAACTCCTCAGTTTTTACAAAGTTGTCATGATTCAAAAATTCTTGTTGATGAATTATTCTTTCATCAACACAAGCTTTAAGAGGCAATTCAACATTATCCTCCAACTCAGGCTGTTGCTTCTTGCCTTCCCTAATTGATTTCCTCAAGTTATGATCATATAACCTATTGCAAGGTACTAGGGCTTTAGCCTTATCCCTTTTCTTTTTTTGCCCTTCAATTGAAGGTTGACCTATTTCTAACTTCTACCTCTTAGCAGTAGGCTCCACATCATCTGGTTGAGTCACCACTGTCAAATCAATAATGTGTCCCTCTGTTCCTAGTAGCTGTGGCACTTCAGCAATATCTTTCTATGGTGGAGCATACCTATTAGGATGTGCATAATCACTATCACTACTACTGTCATATTCAGACTCTGAGTGATCGGACCCTTGGGCACCTTTCTTGTCAAGCACAGTCTCAAGTTGTTCTGTGAGCACATAATAGTTATCTATCATGGCCTTAATCTTGTCAAAATATGGGAGATCGGGGTAAAAACCCCCAAAAGACATCCCATTTCTCTTTATTTGTCTTTCAAGATTTAACAACTCTTGAATCCTCAATCTCCTTGTCTGAATGTCATTTTCATCTAAAATATTTCTTGTTGCATCTTCCCCTATGCATTCACAGTGTACATTGGTATTGGGGATTGTAGGAGTATACAATATTCTCACCCCTACCATGAAACCTTCTTTGACAATATATCTATAAGGGGCTAACCCCATTCTACACCCTTCCAACCACTGGCCCACTGCATCAATAGCACCCTTGCCAATTGTAAAGTTAAAGATTCCGAATTGCCTAGGGGTCAAAGTCCCCTTCTTATGTGGCACAAAATGCTCATTGTCTGTCAACAATAGCTTCCATATAAAATACATTACAGCCACTCTCGTTGGTACATAATATGGTAAGAGATGACGTGGGTGAATACACCCATATACCCTGATAATAGTATAATTTTCGTCCAAGAAGAAATCACCCCAATTATGCTTTCCTTCCCATTTATCTGTGTAGTCACATGGCCTCAGCAGTTGCATAATCTTTAATGGGACTCTTGTTCTGCTGATTCCCAAACTCCTCACTATTGGATATACAATCCAATTCTAAAAATCACAATAATCATAGTCCTTAGATGTGTAATTCCAAACCCTCACCCAAAATTGGATAGGATTTGGTCCTTCCTGGTAAAACCTCTAAGGGGTTAAATTGTCCACATCCATGATTACAAAATTGAAATGCAACAAGAGATGCATAAGGATGGAGTAGTGTAAGGACTTGGGCTCCTTCTCCTTTGGGTCTTTCATCTTCTTCTGAGTTGTAATGAAACCCTCATGCATTTCATCAATGATATGCTGAATGTAATCATAACTCGTGTTAGAGTGGACCTCTTGTAAGTCCAGCACCATCATCAAGATGCCAGCACTAATTTTCTTTGCTTCTCCATCTATCCCTAGCACTCTACATAGGGCATAGGAAACATATTTGATGCAGAAGTGTAAATCCTTATAATAATATGGGCTGGTCCCAGACATAGGATCTAAATACTTCCTCACTTCTTTCAACATATGTTTCTTCAACTGGCCTCTAGCAATACCAGGCTTCAAAGTATATCTCTATTGCTGCTTTTTCATGTCAATTTTTGTAGAAATGGTGCTATATAATCCAAAGGCTTGCATGAATGAATTTCTATTTAATGACTAGCCTGGTCTAGCAACAAGTCTACATCTATGTAGACATCAGGAACAATTAATCTAGCTAAACCACACATCCAAGGGTTTGACACTGGAATAGCCTTATCAAAATTCTTAAAAAGGTAATTGAAAAGTTAAAAACCTATTGTGCTTGGAGTTTCAGCATCTTGTATATCTCGATAATCATCAATGAGCACATTGGAATTTTCTCTTTTGTTCTGAGTTGAACCAGGAAGCAGTCTGAGGAATTCATCAGAGTAGTTTATTTTTCCCTTTGCCTCCTCTTCTGACTTTTCACCTCCACTACTAGTTGATGCTACACTGACTGCTCTACTCATGTTTACAGTGCCTGAATCTCCTTTTCTTTACCGATATTAAAACAAATCTATCTCTGAGATTCACTTACTGCTCTGTGCACAATTCTTTAAAAAAAATGAGCTTTAAGCAATAGAAAACCCTGCAATTCTCTAAATTTTCTCTCTGTCAGAATACTTAGCTCTTCTCATTTTGGAATTCTGAAAGCAAGATGAATGCAAATGAATACACAATCAACTCCTTATAGTAACCATTTGAAGTACACAACTCATGATTTTGAGAACATCAATTCTGTCTTTAATTCAACATACTGCGAAATTGATTGAAAACCTAGCCGTAGTTCCCTGAGCGTGATAGGAAATCAAATTCATAAAATTGAATCCTCAGAAAAACCTTATAGAATTCAAATGAGTTGACATGTCTTCCTACAATTGGCTAACTGTCATACATGTCAGCTACCCTTTTATGCACAGTAATCAAAATATAAGCCTCTGATTGGTCGATGAATGATTCATACTGTCATATATGATACTTCCACCTTTTCTTAAAATTTGGTATAGGGCAACCATGCGACTGCATATAATTTCTCTATCACTGACCCCAGTTCTTAACCCATGATTTCTCCGGAGACATAGCGACTATACAACTTTCCTTACCATTGCTAACCATAATCATCATTTGGCGATCACGTGACAATGAAGAAATCAAAGTCGCCAATGGTTAACACTAACCCTCATCCTTTTTAGAGACTATGCGAATAATCGTCACTTTTAAATTTTATGGTTATCTCTAATTCACCAAATGTTTTCTTTGCTTTTCTAGATTGTGCGACTGCCCTTAGTCACCCGATCACAAAATACAAATGTTAAGTGCCAAAACTTCTTGAGACAACGCGACAAGTATCTTGCCCTTTACTTTACTTGATGACTTCGTGACATACCCTTAGCCACTGAGTCGGGAGGAATTTTCCTTTTGGGATCTTTTATTATCAGACTTGGTGACCATCGTAGGATCCTTTAATTGCTTCATCTGATGGTTGTTTCCAAATCACGAAGTAATGCTTTATACCTTTAAAATCTTCTAAGACTTCGTGACAAACAGAAACCCTTAGTGAGTCTCGTAGTCACTGAATGAGTTTTTATCTTTTGGTGATCATGAAATCATCCTTTAAAGTCCACTTACCTTCTGACACATGTCTTATCACATATTGAAAGCTGAGTTATCTTTAGAATCTGGTGACAATCTGACTGTGCTTTATCCCAACCGTGTATGGTTAGTCGCAAGGTCTCAGAAACTTTAACTTAATTGGCATCCTTTCTGGAGACTGTGTGACTAAAGCTTTCACAACATACTTAACCTCAGACCCATTTAGCGATTGCATGACATAAAGAGATCATGATGTCTTGTGATAAACCTTTGAATGCTGAAAATTTCTTACGACCTCATGACCTGTCTGTGGGCCCCTTCATATATTGCTGGCCTGTTTACTGATCCCGCGACTACGCAATACAAATGAAGTGGTGAAGTTTGAGAATGCCTAAGGAATATTATAAATTTGAATGAGACTACGTGACACAAGCTAATTGCTAAGTCTGGGAGAAAAAGGGAATATGCCCTTCAGGTTAAGCGACTAAGCGATCAGATTTAACACATGACTTAAGTGAGGCAAAAAGGTAACAGTGAAACATAAGCAAAAAAGTCCTTAGGGTTTATTTACAAATTGGAACAATGAATAAGACCAAGGGTTTCAAGGTTTTTTTCATATTCTCATAGATTCAGACTTGAAAACCTGAAAACCTAGATAGGGAAAAGGCACAAGAACTGAGAGACTTCTGATTTAAACATGAAAATAGAGAGGGAAGATCACAAAGCCTAGGGAAACAAGCCAAAACCTGGAATACAACCAACATGGTGGTGTAGCTTAGTTCACATTTCAAACTTTCAGAGCTTAATCGATTTACCTTGTGTCTTGAGTTTTGGGTGCACTTGCACAATCTGTTAGATGAGACACTATTGGTTGTATTCCCAGTTCTGGTGTTTACCCTAAAATTTTTGATATCTTCATAACTGAGAAGTGCACAAATTCTTAAAATATGTCCAAAGCTACAAGGTCCCTGAGAAAGTTCCATGTTTTTAAGTCAAAATTCAGAGGAATGGTGAAGAACCCTATCCTAGGTTCCATTATATGCAAAAGTATCAAAAAACCCTAGATATGTTAATCAGGTTTATATTTTTGAGTTACTTTTTGATAAGCTTAAGTTATAAAAAGGTCATGTGCTTTTTAAGATTGGTCGCCCAGTCTCCTAATGTTAAACAAATATTCCATTTTATAAAGAGACTTAGCAATTCACTTTGGTCAGACTGTCTCTAAAAAGAAAAGAATATACCTTATAAGTCATGAGACTTAGCGATAATCCTTTGTCACGAAGTATCTCAATGCAGAAAACATGATCTGGCAACATGGAGACAAAAGGGTTAAGTCATGGTGTCAAGCAATATATCCTCCAATCAGTAGATTGTCACAAGACTTAGCAATTTCTTTAGTCATGGAGTCTCCAAATCAGGACACAGTTAATGATGAGTTAAAAGGCTTTAGTCGCCATGTCTCTAGATAAAAGGTTAGTTAAGTAAAAGGTTTAGAGACTTGGCGACAAACTACAAATTGAAATGAAATATATAGTGGTTGGGTAGTCGCTGGTCAAACTTGATAAGTCAGCATTCTTATAGCGACTTGGAGGAAAAAAAGTAAAGGTGAGACATGTGTCCAAAATGAATAAAGCAAAGAGCATCAGTCACCTGGTCTCCTAATGGAAAAGTATTATCTGGAGATTAAGAGACTAAAGATGTAAAGGTATATATTGTACTATAGTTGCATAATCTCCAGATGTTTTAGGGTTTCAAGAATGTATTCAGCAACTTGACGGATCCGTTAAATGCAAAATAAGATAAGATCAACGGTAGTCACTAAGTCTCTATAAAATTTGCATAGAGTAAAAAATGTTCTCATGACAATGAGATTAAGCTTTAGTCGTGTAGTCTGTAAATTGAATTTAAAATGAAATGATAAAATAAAGTTTCATAAGCCTTGTTGCTAAGTTTCCAAAGGAAATATTAAAGAGAAGTTTTATTCAGTGATTAAGTGACTAACGGTTGTCACGGGGTCTCGTGAAAGAAAAGAAGCATTTAGAGACTTAGCGATCAGAGTTTAACAGATGAAAAGATAACTGTAGTCGTAAGGTCTCCAAACAAACTTAGAGTTAGGCTATTTTTCTAGAGACTTGGATTCTTTTAGTCATGTGATCGCCAGGAGTAAACTACAGTTAAGCCAAGGTGAAAAGAATCACGTAGTCACCAGATCTCTAGAAGAAATTAGAGTTAAGAAATTTTATCAGTGACAAGGAGATAATGCATAGTCGCTAGGTCGCCAGATATGAAAAGTGATAGTTATGATGAGAAAAAAGTAAATGGCAGTTGCTGACATGACAATATGGAGATTTATCGACCAATAGGAATGAAGAGGATTAATGACTATGTGAAAAAGGTAGCTGAGATGTCTAATAAAGAGCCAATCATATCAAAATATGACTATGTTAGAATTTTATATTGGGTTTTTCTAAATTGTACTCATTTGAATTTGATTTCCTATCACATTCATAAGCTACGGCTAGGATTTCAATTAATACCACAGCATGTAAACTTGAAGGCAAAATTGATTGATTCTTCAAATGATGAGCTAAGTACTTTGTAAAATTACCATAAAGGGATGATCTTAGGTTTATTTTCATTCATCATGCATCCAAAATTTTAGATCAGAAAATTTGCTAGGTTTTTTGTGTCTAAGAAGAAAGAATTGTTAAGTCAGTACAATTTTTATGAATTTCAGGGTGATTATTCAGTTTTTAGAATTCTTGAATTGTTTTCAATGCACAGAGAAGGGTAAGGTTTCCTGAGAGAAGATTTGTTCCAATATCGGTGAAAAGTGTAATCACCTGAAAATGGTCACCTAAACCCTAGACCCCCAATCTCAGCAATTAATCAAGAAACCCCAATCTTGATTATTCTAAGTCCTAAATCAAACAGGCAATTCATCAAATTGAACTGATCTAACCTAAACCCTAGGTCCTAATCGATCATCTTACTTGATTAATTAATTAATTCCTAAAATCACATTACA
>MU227529.1:3109635-3124559 GCA_018584345.1 Thuja plicata | reverse complement strand
TTATAAAAACATAAATGTGCATCCAAAATCAATTAATTTATTAAAAATGCATATGACATCATCAAATCTAGTTAACTGATTTATCAAAATGGAAACAATCCAGTTCCACTCAGTTAACTGATTCTCATCTGTTTATCATTTTAGAAACATTTTAGTTAACTGTAAACTGATTTTAGAAGTTTCCAAAATAACTGATTAGTCAGTTTAGTCAACTGACTCTTTTGACCAATCAATTCGAGAGAGATTTCTATAAAAGAAAAACTCTTTTCCTTCAGAAAGGATCCTAATTTTCCGATTAAAGTTATTATATTGCATTTGCATCTTAGCTTTCTTGCATTCTTAGAATATCTTTTATTGTTGTTTACTTTTATGTTAATCATGCAAATCTAATCTTAGAGCATATTTCAATTGGTGTTTTAAAATCAATCTTACACACTTTAATTGGTGCTCTAAAACTAGATCTTAATTAGCTTTTGATTAATTTCATCTGCATAACTATATTAGATCATCTAGCATAGTTTTTAAATCCTTCATTTAGGTCTTTGGTGTAGTCAATGAGCTTGCAATGATCTGAGAGCAAGCTCATACTCCTGCCTACTAGAAGGCAACAGGTCGACTCTTTCAGACATACAGGATGAATGAATCCATATTCATTCCTCTATGTAGCTCAAGTACAATGATCATGTTGAAGTGTACTACTAAATCAGAGGCCCAAATTTAGCTAGCACAATTCTGGGGCCCACAATGGGGCTCGAACCCATGATCACAAGGTTAATTTTTGTGAGTTTTGTGATAAATTTCTGGGCTGTTTTCCAGAAATCTGACTGATATTTTTATTGTTACATGCACTTATGACATGACACAGATCCAAAATTCATATTTTTGGAAATTTATTTGAGTTATCTTTCATTTTCTGTTGGTTTGAATTAATTTCGTTTGGATTTACAAAAGTGATGGTCATTTTAGTATAGACTAGTCAAAGCTGATTTTCCAGAAATCTGACTGATATTTTTATTGGTACATGCACATATTATATGATACAGATCCAAACTTTATATTTCTCGAAAGGTAATTTATTTATCTTTCATTTTTCACTGGTTTGAAATAATTTCATTGGAATTTGCAAAAGTTATGGTCATTTTAGTGGAGACTAGTGAACCTAATTTTATGAAATTCAACTGATGTTTTTATTTTTACATGCACATATGAAATGATAAAGATCCTAAATTTATATTTCTGGAAAATTATTTGAGTTATCTTTCATTTTCTATTGGTTTGAATTAATTTCATTAGGATTTGCAAAAGTTATGGTCATTTTAGTATAGACTAGTCAAAACCTGATTTTATGAAATCCGACTGATGTTTTAATTGGTACATGCACATATGAAATGATATAGATCCAAAATTTATATTTCTGGAAAGGTATTTGAGTTATCTTTCATTTTCCACTAGTTTGAATTAATTTCATTTGGATTTTCAAAAGTTATGATTTATTTAGTGAAGACTGGTCAAAACCTGATTTTTATGACAACAGGTTTTTCGATTATCAAATGATATATTATCTTTGACTAACATAATTTTCTAACACGTGGGATTGACAAGATATGTATTTTTTTTTAATGGATTTTTATAATAGTGGGTTGCATGTGCAGGAATAGGTAAGGTTTTTATAACAGTGGTTTGCAGCACGCTGAAAAAGAAGACTAAAACACAAACTACTCACAAATTGGTTTTGCAGGTTACCTTTGATCGATAGAACGCAAAATATTGTGCTTGTATCTTATTTTTGGTTTTTTAAAATAGGAACCCACATGCATGACTTCTTAAAATTAACATTTTTTTGATGTTTTGGGAATGACAATGATGTTAGGAAACTATGCTCTCACCCTTTTGGGATGATCAGAAATCCAAAAACATTATTGTCATTTTCTTATTCTGCTTGAAGTGTCTTTTAATTTTGTAAACCCAAGGAATTGCATGGACGTATCCTCTCCCCTTACCTTTTTAGATCTTGGGTGTAAGATAAATCTATACAAATCCTTTAGCGTGGCTACCTCCCGAGTGATTTAACAAAGCCGGTGAGAGTGGATTTTCCAACCAATAACAGGCTAAAGCCAAGCCCTTCCAAACTGGTATACAAAAAATTCCATTGTGATTAGTCTCACAGTGGATAGGTGTGAATTCATTGTGGAAACCAAAATCTCCTCTAGTACCCTAGTGGTGCATTAAGGTCCCTACATTATTAAGGTGAAAGCCTTGCTTTGAAAGGATTGGGAGAGCCCCCTTAATTGGAAAAATGACTTGATCACAACCACCTGAACAAATGTCCTTACTACAAACTTTGTTCTAGTATCCACAAACCCTCTATCTGTTGGTGTAGAAGGTCAGAGACTGACTAATACATCCCACACTTTCACAGCTCTTAGTAGAGACAACGGTCCCTTGGAAAGTGATTACCCTTGGGATTCAAAGCTTGGTGTGCCTGAGAAGTGAGTGCACTGTAAGGAGGAGCCCATGCCTCCAAGCTTCTAAGTTGTCTGCTATGAGTAGGCATGGCTGAACTTTGGTTCAAGTGGGAATTCAATAGATATTTCCCTGGCTATCCTAGGATTGTGGTGTGTCTATTATTTTTTAAACAAAAAACATTCTTCTTGATGTGTCTAGTGTGAGTGTTCACTGAAACAACAACAATCGAACAATCAAACAATTTGGAAACTGTACACTTTAGGTACTTGTCTATCATATCTCATCTGAAACATCAAATCAACTATCAAATCAATCATTCATATTCAAAATCTTCCCTTCTAGGTGATAGTTGTCAACTCTTGTCTGAGTTTCTACATATGTTATCAAACTCTGGAAATCTATCAACTTGTTGTCTGAATTTCTCTTCTATTGTGAAAGTTTTGTCCAAATTTTCACCAAATCTGTGCTTTCATCAACATCATCACTAGTCTATCTTTGACTACAATCTGTTGATAGTCTGACTCATTACTATTTTGAAATTTCATTTCACTATGCTAGTCCAAGTGACTTTTTATCTTATCATCTTTGTCGGTGCTGTCCTTATCCTGAGTTGCGAGAGCAGGTTCATTAACCTTGACTCAAGATCAGAGTCATTTCTTCTCTCTTAGTTGGACTTTATCTCCTTGGTCCTTTGGTCTTGGATGTAATCAACACTTTAGATATCACTTCAGCTCCTGTCAGTCAATCAATCGATTCGTCATACCTCCTCTTCAATCTTATATGCAAGAGCATCAAGACAATCTTACAATGTCTAAAAGAAAATGGGCTAAACCTTATGGTCCTAACAACAAGTAAGAAGAGATTCTTATGGCAGATTTATCAAAACAACTTCAAACTATGCAATCTAAAATCCAAGAATTAAAGGGAGAAAAGGATACACAATCCAACAAATCCTCATCAAGCTCAATCTATCCTTTTCTATTTGATCATTATCAAGCAAGTGGCTCCAAAGCCCTAAAATCTACTGAAAACACCACGAAGTCTTCCTCCAAAGGGATTAGTAACATCATGAAAGAAAAACCTTGGGTTAAATGTGCGAGAGACTTCACTCCTTTGGGGCAATCTTATGAATCTGCATTAGAAGAACTTCTTGATAATGATCTCATCACATTACCTCAAGCCACATCACGTGGATAAAGATTCTTGAGTAACTATTGTGCATATCATCAACACAATGAGCATAAAACTTCATCCTGCATGGAGTTGAAACATAAAATCCAAGATCTCATAGATGATGGTGTAATTGAAGTGGAAATTCCTAATGAATCATCTAGTGAAGATACTAATCTCAAGCATGATCAATATCAAGAATCCATGTCTAGCAATGGTTTACATATCACATCTACTTCTTCCACCATTCCTCCATCTCCTAAAGCTTCAAAACCAGCCACACCATCTCCATCAAGAACTAAGCCTAATGATGACTATGTCTACCCTAAAGGACTATCTCTAAAAGAGATCCAAGCTAATCCTTATACGACTACAAGTCCTTCTCAGGCTTCAAATATCATCAACCCAAAGCTTCCATGTACTTCAACGCTAATCATGCCTATTGCAAATAATTTTCCATCAGTGTGTCAATAATCTCATATGCAAATCAAAACTCCTACCCCATCCTTAGAAGTGGCTCCATGTCAAGAGGGAAATCCAAAGTGTGAAGAAACAAATGTCAGTAATGATCAAGATCAGGATACCATCCATCCTTATCCAATAGTTGACCAAAGTCACATACCTCAAGAGTCCCATGATGATTCTATCATCCCCTTTAATTTCTTCCAAGAAGATATCCATCCATCTCCCAAGAAAGATCAAGATATCCTTTCTAGTATCTCTAATGGGCCTATTGAAAATCAAGAGAAAGGTACCCTTTTCCCACCATCTAAAGATCCTTGTCAATATCAGAGCATCCCATCATCTCCTTGTCATGCTCCTCCATATCCACCTCATGAAAAAATCATTCCTCTAAATCTCTTGCATAAAAATAAATCCTCTCAAGCTTCAGTTGCTCCTATGAAAGCTACTCATTCTCCTATTGATATAAAGATGAATTCAAAAGAGAAGAGCCTTGAAAATGCAACTCACTCTAAAGATGTTGATATCCCTTCCACACCTTATATCCCTTCATTCAAATGTATGCATCATCCTTCACTATCCTCCAAATCCATCCTTGGTCCTTATATTCCAAGGCTAAAACCTTCAAACCTTCCATCTATATTGGGTCCTTATATCCCTCCATCCACCATTCCTATCACTACTAGCTTATCATCCACTTACCCTATCCCCTACCATGATCAACAAAGACATGCATCCTTGAACTCTCCTTATCAACCCATCCATATGAACCAGTCATATCAGCCCTATCCCATATCCTTCCATCCCTATTATCTAATCCATCACATAAATCCTTGGCTATCATCTCCCTTATCCTCCATTTCTTCTCTACCATTACCTTATCAACATCTTTTGAGCATACTTTCAGTGGCCTTGGCCTATCCTAGCATATTTTTCAAGGGAGCAATATCTAAAGAGAAAGAAGCTTGATTTCCTCCATAAAATCACAAAGTACAAAAAAAAAATAGAGAAAAAAAGTGCCTTGGTGAAAACCTAGTAAACAGGCGCCTT
The DNA here is from genome assembly GCA_018584345.1 of Thuja plicata. Taxonomy (NCBI): domain Eukaryota; kingdom Viridiplantae; phylum Streptophyta; class Pinopsida; order Cupressales; family Cupressaceae; genus Thuja; species Thuja plicata. The sequence continues at coordinate 3,119,411 of MU227529.1, read as the reverse complement.
GGTAGCAAAAGTAAAGATAAATTAATCTGTCCTATGGTGAAAACCACTTCTTGTGGCACCTTGGATAAATACCATGATGAAAACCTGGCAAACAAGCATCATGCATAATTCCTCCTTCTTGCACTCTTCACTTGGGGGCAAGTTCCTTCCATGCCATCTTATCCATCATATCTTACATCTAGCTAGCCTGTGAGCATCCATGTTCCTTCCAGTGATCTTGACAAGGTTGAACATATCCATGAACACACATGTATCCTGACATGCATTATCATTTCGATGAGCCAATTCACTTGCTCTCATCCATGGCACCCTATCGTGATCTTACTTATCCTAAGCCTATCTCTGAGCATTTGATCCTTTATCTTGATTGCACTATCATAGCTATATCATATCCTATCCAACATTGACCCCTTGGTCTTGATCTAAATGAAGAACAAACAAAAAAATGAAAAACTATTTCTCAAAGGTCTCTTGACATGTCCATTATTTTGGACTCCATGCTTTTCATGACATCAGGTCATTGTCCTATATGCTATCCAGCACTGCTCTATGAGCCTACATTGCAATATTCATTTTTTCCCTAGCTTGGGTAATCTTGAGGAGACTATCTTTGAGGGTTGCATTCACCCTCTTCGTCCATCATTATATATTCTCCTCATCCATCAACTTTCTAATCCATCTGTAATGATCTCTACCTTAATAGACATTGGGGGCAAACCAATGTGATCTTCCTTGAGACAAGAGTAATCTCTGAAAAAATCTAAAAATTGGAAAAAGTCCTGAAAAAAAAATGATCATCCTAGTTGAAACCTAGCAATAGGTGCCTTGATGAATCAACCAAAAAAAAAGTAAAAACATCAAAAATACAAAAGAAATTCAATTGAAAAAAAGGATGGCAATACAGGCATGCTTACCAGGTTTTCAATTATCACATCATCAAGCAAGACCCCATCACTTGGGGCATCTCAGCTTCATCACATCACATCAAGTTGAGATTATAATAAATCAAGAGAAACTTAATCAATGGTCTTATACATTGATGGATACACTCAAAACCAGATAGATCGGTCTTAGATGAGTCATTCATTTCTGAAACCAGACACATTGATTAAATTGGCTTCATCACTTCAAATTAAGTTAATTTTTGCTAAATATCATCTCTGCCAAGAAGGTGAAAAGTTGGTAAACAGGTGCCTCTTGTACTCAGTGATCCATCTATCAATGCTCAATCTTGGCATCAATCCTTTGCTTCAGTTTGTACATATCTTTCAGTCCCTTTCATGACACTCTGGTTCTTCTGAGAACCCTCCTAGCTTGAAACTGATCTAGAGTCATAACCTAGGGGCAATCAAATCAGATTTGCCCTTGCAGCATGATTCAATTTAGTTATCGTCATTTTCTACTTGCTACTTGGGGCATGGGTCCCCAATTTGATCACACCTTTGGTTGACACCAGAGTCAGTAATCTTTTCATTTCTGAAGGACAACTCACTACAGATGCAAGCAGGTGTTTCTCAACACCACAATCAACAGTGTTTCTTAACACTATCTTTGGATGCATATGTGTTTCTTAACACACATTGGATATTGCAAATGTAAACAATAGATCGATAGCAATCAAATACAAAGCACTCAAAAGCACAACGCTATTTCTCAACACCTCATACATATACACTTCCAAAAACATTGAACATGGCTGAAGTATGCTGAACTTATATTTGTATGCTATCTATTTTCATTGATTTCACTAATCTTTTCTTTATCTACTACTTTTTGGTGTGGTCCCGATGATCCAGCAATGTCAAATAAACTGGGTGTATGTGGTAAGAGCTCCTGCATTAAGGCAGAAAAGCCTCACATCCCTCGATCCTATTTATTTGTATGCCAAGGTGAGGTCAGTACTATCTCCTTGTTTGTTATTTATTTATTTGTTTACACAAGCTCGCACTCATGGTTATCTTGGCTTTGAATGCCTAGATACTGGTGTACTCTTGCAACATCAACTAGAAACAATGTTCAGGTCACCTCGGCTGTTGTGCCTCGATGCTTATGTTAGTTTCCCATATCTTATCTGATGAAATTCATATTCATATTCTTATGGTCGCAGTGGCACCTGTAAGGATTGTATCGACTCTGATGTTCCAAAAATGCTCAATGATGAAAATTTTCAATGCTAAAGCTCAGTGACTACACCTTAGGTTGCATTCATGTTAGTCTTGCATCTGCATTTGCATCTGCATATTGTTGAAATTAGCATAATAACTTTATCTCTATCCAATGTGAAGGATTTGAGATTCTAATGGATCAATCTTCTCATCGTCAAGTGGTCATGACATCCCTTGCCAAATCAACTATCTTGATTCTATTTTCAGGATCGAAATCAAAATCTAAATTTGACCACTTGAACAACCAATGGAAATCTCTCATGTTTTTCTTCTCATCAATCCATGTATCTTACTTTTGGTCAATCAATAGGACCTCTCATCAAGTACATATTTTTTTCCTAACCACGTGGGACCTCTTTCTAATCAGATCAGTTTCTTCCTAAATTGTCTAATCAATCGAACTGCTTCTCATAACTGGGGCACCTAGCCAAATTTCAATTTCACTCCTGAGGGGGCAGGATCAGGACATCAACATTCCAGTGATCACATCCTCATTCAAAACCCCATCTCTTGGGGCATCTCAGCTTCATCACATCAAATCAAGTTGAGATCATCTTAAATCAAAGGCAACCTAATCAATGGTCCTATACAGTGGTGAATGCACTCGAAACCAGACAAGATCAGTCTTATGTGGGGCAATCATTATTGAAACCAGATATATTGATCAAATTGGCTTTATCACTTCAAATCAAGTCAATTTGCTTGCTAATAAAATCTCTTAGTGGTAATCAGTTTCATTGCTTCAAATCAAACTGGATATGCATTCAAACCAATCAAAAAGGTTTAAGAGTTCCTAAAAAATGTTTAGTTTCATCGCTTCAAATCAAACTGAGCATTCTATTTTATATCTTTTGATCGATCTTCATCCAATCAACCTCGAAGTTAGTCTTCTTCTTCAAAAGAATGGTTTCATCGCTTCAAATCAAACTATTCTTGATCTCATTAGTAACAGTTCTTTAAATCAATACGCTGATCGCACATCAATTCAAAGAGGGGCAAATGTAATCACTTGAAAATGGTCACCTAAACCCTAGACCCCCAATCTCAGCAATTAATCAAGAAACCCCAATCTTGATTATTCTAAGTCCTAAATCAAATAGGCAATTCATCAAATCAAACTGATTTGACCTAAACCCTAGGTCCTAATCAATCATCTTACTTGATTAATTAATTAATTCCTAAAATCACATTACATTGGCAAATAAACTTTATACTATGATTTAATTGATATTCTGATATATTAATTAAATAAAAATTACAAAATTGTCAATTAAATCAAAAAGTAATTAAATTAATTATAAAAACATAAATGTGCATCCAAAATCAATTAATTTATTAAAAATGTATATGACATCATCAAATCTAGTTAACTGATTTATCAAAATGGAAACAATCTAGTTCCACTCAGTTAACTGATTCTCATCTATTTTTCATTTTGGAAACATTTCAGTTAACTGTAAACTAATTTTGGAAGTTTCCAAAATATATGATCAGTCAGTTCAGTCAACTGACTCTTTCGACCAATCAATTCGAGAGAGATTTCTATAAAAGATAAACTCTTTTCCTTCACAAAGGATCCTAATTTTCTAATTAAAGTTATTATACTGCATTTGCATCTTAGCTTTCTTGCATTCTTAGCATAGCTTTTATTGTTGTTTACTTTTATGTTAATCATGCAAATCTAATCTTAGAGAATATTTCAATTGGTTTTTTAAAATCAATCTTACACACTTTAATTTGTGCTCTAAAACTGGATCTTAATTAGCTTTTGATTAATTGCATCTGCATAACTATCTTAGATCATTTAGCATAGTTTTTAAATCCTTTATTTAGGTCTTCAGTGTAGTCACTGAGCTTGTGATGATCTGAGAGAAAGCTCATACTCCTGCCTACTAGAAGGCAACATGTTGACTCTTTCAGACATGCAGGATGAATGAATCCATATTCATTCTTGTATGCAGCTGAAGTACAATGACCATGTTGAAGTGTACTGCTAAAGAAAAGGTCCACATTTAGCTAGCACAAAAAGGAAGTGGACAATAAAACAAAATGATTAAATCAGTTACTGTGGCATCTACCAGTGGGAAGAGTGATGATGTGGATGAAGATGCTAAGGGAAAGAGGAACTTCTCTTATGAGTTTTTGAAACTGTTGCATAGATCTACACAAAAAAAGAGGGAAAATGCCAACATATTGTCAGATGAGTACTGCAATATCAGATATGCCTAGACACCAGGGTCTACAATTTTTTCTCTGTACAATTAATTTTATAATAATGTTGGTAAGGCCATACCAATATCAAACCCTTGGACTAGTGGTTTGGCTAGGTTAATTGTTCCTGATGTTTTCATAGATGTAGACTTGTTTCTAGGTCTAGAAAACCACTATGACTCCTTGTCAAGGACAATTAAAAAGAATGATGGTACTTCATTGTTAATTCTGAATAGGAATTCTTTTATGCAAGCCTTCGGCTTGTATAGGACTATGTCTACTCAAATTAACCTCACAAAGTAGGAGGAAAGATACAGGTTATAGCCTGGAACTGCTAGGAATCAACTACAGAAACATATCCTTAAAGAGGTTAGAAACCATATTGTCCCTTTGCTAGGAACTGCACCTTATTGTTTCAAGGATTTACATTTTTATATCAAATACATTGCATATGCTTTATGTAAGGTGCTGGGTAGGGATGGAGGAGCTGAGAAGATAAATGTTGGGATTTTGATGATGGTTTTGGATTTACAAGATGTGCATTCTAGCACCAGTTATGACTACATCCAATATATCATTGACAGGATGCATGAAGGGTTTGTGGCCATATAGAAGAAGGATAAAGATCCCAAATTCTTACACTATTCTATTCGGATGCATCTTTTATTGCATTTTAATTATGGCATCATGGATGTAAACAATTTAAACCCCAAGAGAATTTTTCATGACTGGCCTAATCCTGTTCAATTTTGGATTAAGATATGGAATTTCACTTCCAAGGACTGTGATTTCTACATATTTGAGAACTAGATTGTTTACCCTCTAATGCAGAGCTTGGGTGTCAACAAAACTAGACTTCCAGTGAAGGTGTTACAACTGCTGAGACCGTGTGAGTATTTTGATAAGTGGGAAGGTGACCACAATTGGGGAGACTCTTTTTAGAGGAGAATTTCACTATGATTAGAGTGTATGGATGCACACATCCTCCATGTGTCCTACAATATCATGTACCATCAAGAGTTGCAGCAATGGAATTTATTTGGAAGCTTTTGTTGACTGATAATGAACACTTTGCACCACATAGGAAGGGGACATTAACCCCTAGGCAATTCAAGATCTTTCAATTTATAATTGGCAAAGGTGCTATTAATTTAGTAAGTAAATGGTTGGAAAGTTGTAAGATGGGAGTAGCACTATATAGATATATAGATCTAGAGGGATTCATTGCAGGAGCTAAGAAAATCCTAACTCCTACCATACCAAATACATATGTGCATGGTGATTGTGTGGAGGAGGATGCAACTAGGAATATAATTGATGAAGGAGAAGTGAGAGATGGAAGAGAAAAAATTCAAGAGCTATTGAATTTAGAAGAAAAAAGATAAAAAGAAAAGGAGTAGCATTTGGAGGATTTTACCCCAATTTACCATATTTTGATAAAATCAAAGCTATGCTAGACAACTTTTAAACACTCTGTAATAGTTGGACAGATGCCTAGATGTAAAAAAGGGAGGACAAGAACCTGAATATTCAGAGTCTGAATATGAAGATGAGAGTGAAGAAGAATATGTTAGTCCAACTCATATGGATCAACCACAACAAAATGTTGTAGAAGCGGTTTAGGTACAAGGGGAACAGGGACATATTATAGACTTGACTAAAGTTTCTTATCCTGATGATATAGAGGAGCCTGCTTTCAAGAGGCAAAAATTTGATCTTGGTCAGACATCTCATGATAAGACTTACATGATAAAGGAGAGAAAAAAGGATAGAGTAAGTGCTCTTGTTCCTGGTAATAGAGTATATGATCATAATTTGAGAAAGGAAATTAGGAAAGGAAATAAAATGTAGCAAGAGGTAGAAGAAAAGATAGACTTTCCCCTTAGAACATGTATAGATGAGAGATTGATCCATCAGCAACAGTTCTTGGAAGATGATGATTTCATTAAAACTGATGAATTCAAAGATTTCCTTAGATGACAAAAGCAGGAAGAGATTAGAGAGAAATTGAGAATAGCTATTGAAGAAGCAGTGACAAATGAGACTCTCTTAGCTCTACAGACATATGATCCTAAAACTGAAGACATAACTCCTGAAGAAGCCAGAACATTAGTGTTGGAAAGTGGCATGTTTCTTGCTGAGGGATGGGATTTAGCCTCAACATTTATAATAAATCAAATAAGAAAGAAATCAGATTTAAAAATGACCACTGAGATTCAAATGGGTGATATGATCAAGGGATTCAGATAAATTCTAAATTCCCAAGCATTTTCCATGTGGAGTTTAAGTCCTAAAGACCAGAAGCCTCAATTGTTGAATATTCAAGAGAGCATGGTAGGAAACCAAATGGTTTGGACAGTTCAAAACATAGGTGATCTAGAGATTTCCCAAATAATGACACACTGGGCACATTTGAATGAAGATAAGACAAAGTAGTTGTCTAAGAAATGTGGTGTCCTAATAGAGGAGGCTAGTGCCCTTTCTAAGGATAGATAACTATGCCACACCAAGATTCATCAGCGAGATAAGGTAATTGTTGAATTGACTAAACAATTGTGTGAAAATCTAGAAGTGGTATATGTACCTTCAGAACAGCCTCCACAAATAAAAGAAAAGGTTGAAATGGGGGAAGAAGTAAAAATAGATGATATGGCTAAGAAAGGTAATGACATTGCCATAAATGCATTGTTGAATATACTTCAACATAGGATTGATATCTTAAAAGATAAAACTGATATAATCCTAAATGCTTATAATAAGTTACCTATTTTACATGTTGAGGTGATAGGGTACATCTCCATTTTGACTCCTTTTTTCACAACATGGTCTTCCAGGATACAACTATTTGAGAGGTTGGCTTCTTTACAGCCACATAGGCTAGATCTGCCAGATATTGTGATAGAGGTAGAGGATGAGATCAAGAAAATAAATGTGACTTTACCTTTCTTTAAAGGTAAATTAAATCAGATAGAGGCAAATATGAGCCTATTTGGATCGAGTTTCAATAGATTTGTTCCTCCACTAAAGGGAGAAGATGATCAGATTAAGGCCTTGGAGGCCTGGAGAAATGAATTTGATAGCAGATTGCCTAGTAAAGAGGCATTTATTATAGATTATAATCTTGATATGGAAGGTTTTAATAATATTTTGGATGAGGCTTTTAAAGCAGAGACTGACATTAAAAAATTCTTAGTTGATGTCAAAGGCATAACTAATGTTAGATGGGAAAGACAGAAAGCACAATTGCAGAGTATCCAGAACTTTGATTGGCTTGCAAAGGAGGATGTGACAGCATGGGATTCAAAGACAAAACTAAAGAAAATGAAGCATGTTGAAATAGAAGAAGAGGTCTTGGATGAAGAATAGAGAGGAACACTTGGCACTTGATCATTGAGCACAGGGAGGTTAGTAATCATAAAATACAAGTGTAGGTTAGCCTAAAATGGAAGTCACTTGGTCTCAAATCAAATATCAGATACTATCCTAAACACTATCAAAAAAAGGCACCAGAATTCATTTGAAGACAAAAGATCAGATTTCATTCTTTATTCTTGTCTTCCCACTACTTGAACATTCTTGTTTTTTGTCTTTTCTATGTTTTAAGGGTTAGGTTCCTTAAACCATCCAAAGCTTGTTGCATCCTTGCCTTAAGGATTCCAAGATGGTTTAAGACCTATATATACATCAAATGTAATAGTTTTAGAAGAGAGATGAAATACATTGGCAAGCCAGACTTTAAGATTTTAGTCTATGTTTTTTGAGCTTTTATCCTTGATATGTACTGACATGGAAATTTATGAATAAAATACAGTACAGGTTTATTCTATATTGTTATTGTCTCTTTATTTCTTGTATGTACTCTTTTATTATTAATTTTTAAGGCATGTTAAACATATTGGCTATAAGGTATCTATGTAGTTATTTGCAAGTTTCTTCTAAGGGGGGAATTAAACTTTGTGAGTAATTTCAGAGAGTACAGCAGTAATTGAGGATTTGATATAACATTGTGGGAGTGATAGGGTAATTTATAAGGCACTTTACCTAAGTTGTACGTAGGTTGTAAGGCATCCTACAGTATTCTTATTTTTTTATCTTTGTGGATTTATATCTTTTGACTCTATAGCCCAAGGATAGGCACTGGTCTAGAACTAGTTGTATAATCCATCATCATCCAAAATATCTAATACTATTCAAAATTAATTACCTTTAGAGCATATATTTAAAATCAATTGTATTCATAGAGATTACAGTTGGAGTTTGTTGATTTCTTAAAGAGAAAATCAAATAGGTTGTTCCTCCTAAATTCATAAGAATTGTAAAAGGAAAGAAAGATGAAATTCCTTATTATGTTGTTGTCTGTCATCACTAAAATAATGATTTAGATTGTTAAGATATTCCTTAGAATAATCATAGTTATTTTCATTTTCATCTATATATCCATATAGGAACAAAGCATTCAGCACATAAGAAAAATCCACTCTAAAGATATTTTCAAGTTAGTAATCAATCATAGGTAAAACCTTCCTGAGTCAGTGGATCTCAAAAAAGAAGGAGGTGATAATAGGTATCCCTAGTGTTATCAAAATACCTCATTAATTAGTGTTTTCTCTTGCTTGAGTCAGAGTATCAAAGGCATTGGGAGTAATAGATTTATTCAAGTATTCAAGCATTATAGAGGCCCTGCAAGAAAAAACCCTAACAAATTGGTGACTCTACTGGGTAATCCAGGTGATTAAAGATCATACCAGTTATAGCTGTAAAGATTTTATTTTTTTAGTATTCATTCATTCCTAACTATTGTTGGGTGGTGACTCTAAGGAAAATCTCTGAGATTAGTACAAATTTAGTAAAATATCTTTTAGAATGAATACTAGGTCAAGAATGAAAAATAATCCTGAGAAGGTTTTAGATGGTGGAATCCCATCATCCTCAAGGATGGAAATGTCTTGAAGGAAGAAGAGAAACCAAGTTAGCATTGATGAAACTCCTCCAAGAGGTAAATAAAGTAATACTAGGAGAGAGGTGAACATCAACCAGCCTTCTCATGATGGAAATACTTCAGAATATGAAGAAGCTATAGAGAGAGTATTGTTGCCCAAATTTCTCATTTCCGTGCAATTTGGCCTGGTTTTCCCTATCTTGTTTCCTCTGTCTTTTTTTCCAGGCTTCATGTCTAAACCCTCAAAACCCCTGTAAACCCTCAGTCTTTCATGCAAATGAGATAATAAACCCTAAGCCTTGGCTCATTTTATTTCCTCGTTCCCCCTTTTTCAGCCACTTAGGACATGTGCTTTAAGTCAGTCAGGTGATCGCGTGACCCTCAGCGAATATTCCCTTTTATCTCCCGACTTCACTTTTTGCTTTGTCGCGTAGTCTCTTTGAAAAATGGAATATTCCTTC
>MU227529.1:3079211-3107774 GCA_018584345.1 Thuja plicata | reverse complement strand
AGGAAGCCGGCCTTCTCCGGAGATTCAACCTCGTAGTTCAAGTCCCACAACTTGGAGGTTGATTCCATGTTTCACTAGGTTGCTGTTAGAGAAGCTTTCAGCAAGGGTGCAAACCTCAGTGACAACAAGTATTAGAAACACCTACTATTACTTCTACTTCTAGTGAAAGAGAAGAAACAAATACATCTAGTTCAGATTCTAAGGAAGCTCTCTCTGATGAGCTTGTAAATGAAGAAAGACTTATCATGAGACAACTTGCCCTTATTCAACAAATGAAAAGGGAGAGAGAACTGAGAAGGAAAAAAAATGAGCATAAGGATGTTGATAAGAGTAAAAGAAAATCCTTAAGACATCAAAATATAAAAGGTACAAAGAGGTCTCAAGAGGACCAAGAAATACCAGTTACTTATAAAGCTTCTATTTTACAGAAAGACAAAGGTAAGCAACAAATGACTGAATATGGAAATCAAGAACCTAGGTTTCAGAAGCCTTTAATAGAGAAAATGTTCAAGTTGGATATTGATTTGGAGAAATTAAGAATTGAAAAGGAGACCATGGATAAAATGTTAGAAAAGGCAAAAATGGAAGTTGCAACAATTGAAATGAAGAAGAAAATAGACTTTTTATAGTCTTCTAAGTATTCTCATGCTGGGACAGAGAATACAATGACTTCTAAAGCAAAAGCCACTTCTTTTAAAGAGAATGATAGTTTTCAAAGAAAACCATTGCATACTGAAAGGTATGAATAGTTTAACTTCAATGGTATCCCTAGATATCCTAATGCATTCCCTAAAGATGTGGGTGATATAGGAGAAAAACTCCCAAAGTTCATAGGTAATAATGTTATTTCTTGTGAAACACATTTAAGAAAGTTCATTGATTTTGTTGATTATTTAAATATCACTCATGAGGATGTGTCAATGAAATTATTTTTTCAATCTCTAGTAGAAGATGCTAGAGAATGGTTTAGGAGCCTTTCTAATGGATCTGTCATTTCCATGGATGAGTTAATTGAATTATTTAAGGATCAGTATGGTGATAAAACAAATAAAGGCTTTTTGTTGAATGAATTCAACAACATCAAAAATAATTACAATGAAGAGGTCACTGATTTTAATACCACATTTGAAAGAGCTATGCACAAGTTATTTTAGAAGATAAGGCTGGATGAAGAGGTATGTTTAGAAACTTATTTAAATGCCTTTGATTCTAAAATGGGATATTCTCTTAGGGATAAAAACCCTAGAAGTCTTACTGATGCTTATAAGATAGCAGTGAATATTGAAATGAATAGAAGAGTGTGTGGTAAATTAAATAGGAGAGATGACTCAAAGTTTAGTAGGAGAAACCTAAAAGAACCAGAGTATAAGGAATATAGGGCTCCTCAGAATAATAGGCCTTCTTACAATAATACATATAATCCTCAAAATAGAATGCAAAACCATCTGTATGGAACTCAGTTTAAGGATGGGAAGCCTATTATTCCACCTAGAAAGGAGAAAAATGATAACATAACTCTAGACCCTCTACATAAGAATGCTATCCATTTTTGCAATGATGATCCCTGGTGTGAAGCTTGTGAAGCCCCACATAACCCTGATTTTTCTATTGTTTCCTTAGATTTAAGAGTAAATGAAGAAAAAGCAAGTGATGAGGGTGAACAATGTGATCATAGTATGACAAATACTTATTCATGTCATGATATATATTCAGACAGTGAAATTGAAAATCATGACTCTTGTAGTTCACAAAGAAGGGTAGAAAGTCATCATCAATAGATTTTTTCAGATAGTGAAAAAGAGGAAACTGGTGACCATATAAGATTTTATGCTCAAAACAATCAGGATCTTCCACTTATTAGAAAAGCTTCAAATGAAGATAAAGCGAGGATTACTGCAAATTTAGTGAACAAGGCTAGAAGCAACTACCATTTAAGAAACAGAGTAGTGGGTGGTACTGGTAGTCAACCATCAAGTGTCTTTATAAAAGAAAATAAAATGGACACCAAATATATACAAAAAAAGGACCTGGGGAAAATGTAAATAAGCATAAGGTCAAAATCATTACAAAAGCCTTAGAACCAAATGTTGTACAAGGAGAATTTAAAAAGCAAGAAACAGGTACTCTTGTTCTTAAGATAGAAAGCAAAAAGTTAAAAGAACCAACTCTGAATGTACATATTGAGGAAAGTGACATTACTATTGACAAATCAAAGTCCTCATATGTGAAATATACTCTAGTAGACATGGGTCACTGTTTGTCCCAAATGACAGTAAAGGTTCCTTTTCTAGAAATGATGAGAATTAAAGAACACAAGGAAAAGGTGATGTCATTATTAAACAGTGTGCCCATAATAAAATTCCAAGGTCCAGAGAATGTTAGCAAGAAACCAATTAACAAAGGGAAGGAAGTTGAAGTATTAACATCTGAGATTCCTCAAATTTTTCTGAATATGACTTCTTCCCCAAAGGTTGTTGACCCATTTTCTCTTTCACTAATAATTAATGGAAAGATGATGAAAATTTGTATGATTGATTCAGGAGCATCTAATAATGTTATGTCAGTGGAAATTAGGAGGTCAATGGGACTACAGGTTGATACTCCTCATGGGATATGTCAAGCAACGGACTCTAGAGAAGTCCTTGTGATTGGAACCATTAAGGATATTCCTTATAAATTATCCATATGTCCCGATGTGGTAATGACTATGAATGTTCTTGTTGTTGATATACCACCACATTATGGCATGCTACTGTCAAGAAAGTGGAGTGCTTCAATGGGAGGTAGTATACAAAGTGATTTATCATATGCTACTTTTAACATTGCTGGAGATAATGTTAAGGTTTCAAGGGAGGGTAGAACTCCACACATGATAGAAAGATTTGAAGACACTAACATTAATTTTTGCATTGATATGGGTATGGAAAATTTTAGGATACAAAAGAGTGAACTTTATTATCAGATGAAGAGGTTGATCCTCTGAATAAAGAGTTGATTATACAAGGTGATGGATTATGGAAAATTTATTTTGATGGGGCTTTCTCAAAAGAAGTATCAGGGGTAGGTGTACTAATGGTATCTCCATCAGGTACAACTTTTAAGTATTCCTTTTTATTAGCCTTCCAATGGACAAATAATACTGCAGAATATGAGGCTTTGTTTTTAGGACTTAAAATTGCCATCAAACATGGGATTAAATGTTTAAAGTTTTATGGTGATTATGAATTGGTGGTAGCTCAAGTTAGATCTAAATATGCAGTAAAAAATGATAGATTAAAAATGTATAAGTATGCTATTCGGGATCAAATTGAAATGTTTGATGCCTTTGATATAAGCTGGATAGAAAGGTCAAATAATATAATGGCTAATTTTTTAGCAAATTTTGCTCTAAAACTAATGATTTGACCTTACATGGGGTGTCAATACTGGAAGTCAAGATAAGACCAGTTGTTCCGGATAACATTTACAACTGGCAGGTTTTTTCAGGATGACCAAGATATTATGAGATTTATTCAATGTCTAGACCATTATGAGAACCAGAGTATAGATTGTAATACTTTGCTAGAAAGAAATGATGGAAAAGACTATATTTTAGGAAATGAGGTTGTCCAGTTAAGTTATAATCAGATTCCTAGGCGTCTGGTTGAGCTTGAAGCATTGTTCAGTAGTCAACATAATGATTCAACAAAATTAAGCAATGCTAAGGTTGAGAATTTGGAGGAAATAAATTTAGGATCTGAAAATAGTCCTCAATTTGTTTATATTGGAAAAGGTTTAGACTCTCATATAAGGACAAATTTGATCAAATTGTTAAGAAAATATAATCAGGTCTTTGCTTGGTCATATGAGGATTTGAAATCCTATAGAGAGGATCTTTTTAAACATGAAATCCCACTAAAGTCAAATGTGAAACCATTTACGCAAAAATAGAGGCCTATTAACCCCTTATTGGCTCCTAAAATGCAGCAAGAATTGATGAAGTTAAAGGATGCTGGGATAATCCAGCCAATCAGACATTCAACTTGGGTATCAAATTTGGTACCAGATAGAAAGAAGAATGGTGATATCAGACTGTGTGTGGACTTCATAAATTTAAATATTGCTTCATTGAAAGATAATTATTCCTTGCCTAATATGGAAGCAATGTTACACAAGGTGACGGGTTGTGAGTTTTTGTCTATGATGGATGGTTTCTCAGGATATAACCAAGTCTTAGTTAAAGAATCACAACAATAAAAAACTACATTTACCACTCCATGGGGAACCTATGTTTATACCAGAATGCCATTTGGACTGATAAATGCAGGAGCAACTTTTCAAAGGGCCATGGATGTTTCTTTTAAAGAATTCATTGATTTAATTATGGTCATTTATGAAGATGATTTAACTGCATATTCTAAGAGAGCTGAGGGTCACTGTGATCACCTAGGTAATATTTTCAATAAATCTTTTGAATATGGTGTTTCACTAAATCCCAAGAAATGTCATTTTGCAGTACAAGAGGGAAAGTTGCTTGGACACATAGTGTCTAAGGAGGGGGTAAGAATAGACCCTGAAAGAGTGGAAGAAATTAAGAAATTCATTGCTCCAAAGAACCTAAAAGGAGTACAATCTTTCTTAGGAAAGATCAATTTTGTTAGAAGATTTATAGAAAATTTTGCAGAGATTGTTAAACCTATTGTAAATTTGCTAAAGAAAGATGCAAAATTTATTTGGAATGAAGAATCCCAATAGGCAATTGAGAAAATAAAGAAGGTAGTACAAGAGGCTCCAGTTCTAAAATATCCAGATTATAGTAATCCCATTTCTCTATTTTCATTTGCATCTTATCATACAATTGCTGCTATTTTACTACAAAAAGATGAACAAGGATTTGAACATCCAATAGCTTTTTATAGTAAATCTCTGCAAGCTGCATAACTTAATTATGAGATGCTGGAAAAGCGGGCTTATGCTTTGGTAAAATCTGTAAAGTCTTTTAGGCCATATTTGGTCTGTGCTCAAATACAAGCATATGTTCCTCACTCAGCATTGAAAGATATTCTTACACAGTCAGAAGTTACTGGTAAGAGATGTAAGTGGATAACCAGAATTCAGGAATTTAACCTTGAGATCCATATTACAAAGTTGGTAAGAGGTTAGGTTCTGGAAAAACTCATGATAGAAGAAAACTTGGATTTAATATAAATAAATCATGTAGAGATACATGATCAGACTGTTACAAGCATAGAAAGGCAACCATTTTATACTGATATTGTGTTTTTCCTAAAAAATGCCAAGTGTCCTGATCATATGACAGAAAATCAGAAAAGAAATCTGAAATTGCAAACCCAAAAAAAAAAATTGATTCAAGGAGACTAATATTGGAAGGATAAGAATGGTGTATTGATGTTATGTCTGGATAAATACCAAGCTAAAAAGGTTTTAAGTGAAATGCATGCAGGAGAATGTGGAGGTCATTTTTCTGCTAAAACTACTGCCCACAAGGTTTTAAGGGCTGGGTACTATTGGCCCAATTTATTCAAAGATACCTATGAATATGTCAGAAAGTGTGAGCCTTGTCAAAGGTTCTCAAATAAGCTAAAATTTTTAGGATCTTTGTTATTAAACCCAGTAAGTACTGAAGCCCCTTTTACTATGTGGGGAATTGATTTCATTGGTGAATTTCAAGAGAAGTCTAGTGGAGGACACAGTTGGATACTTGTAGCCACAGATTATTTTACCAAATGGATTGAGGCCATTCCTACAAAAAAGGCAACAAGTAGGGTAGTCACTAAATTTTTAATGGAAAATATTATGACTAGATTTGGTGTACCTTCTAAATTAGTAATGGATAATGCCATGAGTTTTAGATCAGAAGAAATGATAGGTTTCTATGAGAAATATGGGATTACAATATCATATTCATCCCCATATCATCCACATGAAAATGGACAAGCTGAGTCTAGTAATAAAAGTATATTGAAAATACTGAAAAGAACTCTTGAAAAGAATAAAAGGGCATGGCATACTACATTGAAGCTAGCACTTTGGGCTGACAGAATAATAGTTAAAAGAGCAACAAGAAAGTCTCCATTTGAGCTGGTATATGGTCTATAGTCAAGAATGCCTATCAATAATTTGTTACCGGTATATCCGTTTATACAAGAAGAATAGTTAGATGTTTCTAACATTGCAAAATAGAATGATCCAGTTGGTAGAGTTGGATGAGACAAGAAGAAATAGCCAGAAAGAAAATGTTAAGTTACAACAAAAGATGAAATACTTGTTTGACAAAAGGGCTACATAAAGAAAATTCCAACCAAGTGACTTAGTTCTTCAGTGGAATGCAAGAGCAGAAGATAAGGGAAAACACAAAAAATTTGAGTCTTTATGGATTAGACCATTTGTTGTCTCACAGAGTTTTGGAAAAGATTCCTACCTATTGAAGAATATGAATGGAGAAGATTTTGAGTTTCTTGTGCATGGGAAATTTCTCAAGCCCTTTTTCAACTAAGAACCAAAGTTCATGCACAAGTATGTATCACACTATAAATACTTTCCTTCAGTTGTGTAAATACTGTAAATAGTTTCCCTTCTGTAATTGGTTAGTTGGTGTCTCTCCCATTTTTTGATGTGGTCTACAACCAAAGATTTTAAGATCTTTTATCATAAACCATGTTTAGTCAATCCTCAGATAGAGCCACTGTTGGTTGTATTCCCAGTTCTGGTGTTTACCCTAAAAAATTTTATATCTTCATAACTGAGAAGTGCACAAATTCTAAAAATATGTCCAAAGCTACAAGGTCCCTGAGAAAGTTCCATGTTTTTAGGTCAAAATCTAGAGGAATGGTGAAAAACCCTATCTTAGGTTCCATTATATGCAAAAGTGTCAAAAACCCTAAATATGTTAATCAGGTTTATATTTTTGAGTTACTTTTTGAAAATCTTAAGTTATAAAAAGGTCATGTGCTTTTTAAGATTAGTCACCTAGTCTCCTAATGTTAAATGAAAATTCCATTTTATAAAGAGACTTAGCGATTCACTTTGGTCAGGATGTCTCTAGAAAGAAAATAATATACCTTATAAGTCAAGAGACTTAGCGATAAGCCTTTGTTGTGAAGTATCTCAATGCAAAAAACATGATCTGGTGACATGGAGACAAAAGGGTTAAGTCACAGTATCGCACAATATATCTTGCAGTCAGTAGATTGTCACAAGACTTAGCGATTCCTTCAGTCATGGAGTCTCCAAATCAAGACATAGTTAATGATGAGTTAAAAGGCTTCAGTCACTATGTCTCTAGATAAAAGGTCAGTTAAGTAAAAGGTTTAGAGACTTGCCAAAAAACTAAAATTTAAATGAAATATATAGTGGTCGGGTAGTCGCTGGTTAAAATTGATAAGTTAGCATTCTTCTAGCGACTTGGAGACAAAAAAGTAAAGGTGAGACACGTGTCCAAAATGAATAAACCAAAGAGCATCAGTCGCGTGGTCTCCAAATGGAAAAGTATTATCTAGAAATTAAGAGACTAAAGATGTAAAGGTATATATTGTACTATAGTTGCATAGTCTCCAGATGTTTTAGGGTTTCAAGAATGTATTCAGCGACTTGACGGAGCTGTCAGATGCAGAATAAGATAAGTTCAACGGTAGTCGCTGAGTCTCTATAAAATTTGTACAGATTACAAATGTTCTCATGAAAATGAGATCAAGCTTTAGTCATGTAGTCTCTAAATTGAATTTAAAATGAAATGATAAAATAAAGTTTCATAAGCCTTGTTGCTAAGTCTCCAAAGGAAATATTAAAGAGCAATTTTGTTCAATCATTAAGCAACAAAGGGTTGTTGCGGGCTCTCATAAAAGAAAAGAAGTATTTAGAGACTTAGCGATCAGAGTTTAATAGATGAAAAGATAACTGTAGTCATGGGGTCTCCAAAAAAACTCAGAGTTAGGCTCTTTTTCTAGCGACTTGGATTCTTTTAGTCACGTGATCGCCAGAAGTAAACTACAGTTAAGCCAAGGTGAAAAGAATCACACAGTCGCTAGATCTCAAGAAGAAATTTGAGTTAAGAAATTTGATCAGCGAAAAGGAGATAATGCATAGTCGCTAGGTCGCAAGATATGAAAAGTGATAGTTATGATGAGAAAAAAGTAAATGGCAGTTGGTGACATGATAATATGGAGATTTATTGACCAATAGGAATGAAGAGGATTAATGACTGTGTGAAAAAGGTAGCTGAGATGTCTGATAAAGATCCAATCATATAAAAATATGACTCTGTTAGAATTTTATAATGGTTTTTTCTAAATTGTACTCATTTGAATTTGATTTCCTATCACATTCATGAGCTACGGCTAGGATTTCAATTAATACCACAGCATGTAAACTTGAAGGCAGAATTGATTGATTCTTCAAATAATGAGCTAAGTACTTTGTAAAATTACCATAAAGGGATGATCTTAGGTTTATTTTCATTCATCATGCATCCAGAATTTCAGAGTGGAAAATTTGCTAGGTTTTCTGTGTCTAATTAGAAAGAATTGTTAATTCAGTAAATTTTTTATCAATTTTAGTGTGATTATTTAGTTTTCAGAATTCTTGAATTATTTTGAGTGCACAGAGAAGGGTAAGGTGTCCTGAGAGAAGATGTGTTCCAATATTAGTGAAAAGGAAGTGGAGAACAGAAAAAAAATGAGTAAAGTAGTTAGTGTGGCATCTACCAGTAGAAAGAGGGATGATGTGGATGAAGATGCTAAGGGAAAGATGAACTTCTCTGATGATTTTTTGAAACCGTTGCCTGGATCTACACAAAACAAGAGGGAAAATGCCAACATATTGGCAAATGAGTACTGCAATATTAGAGATGCCTAGACACCATGGTCTACAGGTTTTTCTCTTTACAATTAATTTTATAAGAATGTTGATAAGGCCATACCAATATCAAACCCTTGGACTAGTGGTTTGGCTAGGTTAATTGTTCCTGATGTTTTCGTTGATGTAGACTTGTTTCTAGGTCTAGAAAACCACTATGACTCCTTGTAAAGGACAATTAAAAAGAATGATGGTACTGCATTGTTAATTCGGAATAGGAATTATTTTATGCAAGCCTTTGGCTTGTATAGTACTATGTCTACTCAAATTAACCTCACAAAGTAGGAGGAAAGATATAGGTTACAGCCTAGGATTGTTAGGAATCAACTACAGAAACATATCCTTAAAGAGGTCAGAAACCATATTGTCCCTTATCCAGGAACTGCACCTTATTGTTTCAAGGATTTACATTTTTATATAAAATACATTGCATATGCTTTGTGTAAGGTGTTGGGTAGGGATGGAGGAGTTGAGAAGATAAATGCTGGGATTTTGATGACTGTTTTGGATTTACAAGATGTGCATTCCAACACTAGTTATGACTACATCCAATATATCATTGACAGGATGCATGAAGGGTTTGTGTCCATACAGAAGAAGGATAAAGATCCCAAATTCTTACACTATTCTATTTTGATGTGTCTTTTATTGCATTTTAATTATGGCATCATGGATGTAAACAATTTAAACCCCCAAATAATTTTTCATGACCGGCCTAATCCTGTTCAATTTTTGATTAAGATATGGAATTTCACTTCCAAGGACTCTGATTTTTGCGGATTTGAAAACTGGATTGTTTACCCTTTAATGCAAAGCTTGGGTGTCAACAAAACTAGACTTCCAGTGAAGGTGTTACAACTGCTGAGACCATGTGAATATTTTTATAAGTGGGAAGGTGACCGAAATTGGGGAGACTTCTTTTTAGAGGAGAATTTCACTTTGATTAGAGTGTGAGGATGCACACATCCACCCCATGTCCTACCATATCATGTACCATCAAGAGTTGCAGCAATGGAATTTATTTGGAAGCTTTTGTTAACTAATAATGAACACATTGTACCACATAACAAGGGGACATTAAACCCTAGGTAGTTCAAGATCTTTGAATTTATAATTGGCAAAGGTGCTATTGATTTACTAATTAAATGGGTGGAAAGTTGTAAGATGGGAGCAGCACTATATAGATATATAGATCTAGAGGGATTCATTATAGGAGATAATAAACACGTAACTCATACCAAACCAAATACATATGTGCATGGTGATTGTGTGGAGGAGGATGCAACTAGGAATATAATTGATGAAGGAAAAGTGAGAGATAGAAGAGAAAAAATCCAAGAGCTATTGAATTTAGGAAAAAAAAAAGATAAAAAGAAAAGGAGTAGCATTTGGAGAATTTTACCCTAATTTATCATATTTTGATAAAATCAAAGCTATGCTAGACAACTTTTACACACTCTATAATAGTTGGACAGATGCCTAGATGTAAAAAAGGGAGGACAAGAACCTAAATATTCAGAGTCTGAATATGAAGATGAGAGTGAAGAAGAATATGTTAGTCCAACTCATATGGATCAACCACAACAAAATGTTGTAGAAGTGGTTCAGGCACAAGGGGAACAGGGACATATTATAGACTTGACTGAAGTTTCTCAGCTTGATGATATAGATGAGCCTGCTTTCAAGAGGCAAAAATTTGATCTTGGTCAGACATCTCATGATAAGACTTACATGATAAAGGAGAGAAAAAAGGATAGAGTAAGTGCTCTTGTTCCTAGTAACAGAGTATATGATCATAATTTGAGAAAGGAAATTAGGAAAGGAAATAAAATGCAACAAGAGGTAGAATAAAACATAGAGTTTCCCCTTAGAACATGTATAGATGAGAGATTGATCCATCAGCAACAGTTCTTGGAAGATAATGATTTCATTAAAACTGATGAATTCAAATATTTCCTTATATGGAAAAAGCAGGAAGAGATCAGAGAGAAATTGAGAATAGCTGGTGAAGAAGCAGTGACAAATGAGGCTCTCTTAGCTCTATAGACATATGATCCTGAAATTGAAGACATAACTCCTGAATAAGCCAGAAAATTAGTGTTGGAAAGTGGCATGTTGCTTGCTGAGGGCTGGGATTTAGCCTCAACATTTATAATAAATCAAATAAGAAAGCAATCAGATTTAAAAATGACCACTGAGATTCAAATGGGTGATATGATCAAGGGATTTAGATATAGTCCAAATTCCCAAGCATTTTCCATGTGGATTTTATGTCCCAAAGACCAGAAGCCTCAATTGTTGAATATTCAAGAGAGCATGGTAGGAAACCAAATGGTTTGGACAGTTCAAAACACAAGTGATCTAGAGATTTCCCAAATAATGACATACTAGGCACATTTGAATGAAGATAAGACAAAGCAGTTGTCTGAGAAATGTGGTGTCCTGATAGAGGAGGATAGTGCCCTAGCTAAGGATAGAGAACTATGCCACATCAAGATTTAGCAATGAGATAAGGTAATTGTTGAATTGACTAAACAATTGTGTGAAAATCTAGAAGTAGTATATGTACCTTCAGAACAGCCTCCACAAATAGAAGAAAAGGTTGAAATGGGGGAAGAAGTAAAAATAGCTGATATGGCTAAGAAAGGTAATGAGATTGCCATAAATGCATTGTTGAATATACTTCAACATAGGATTGATATCTTAAAAGATAAAACTGATATAATCCTAAATGCTTATAATAAGTTACCTACTTTACATGTTGAGGTGATAGGGTACATCTCCATTTTGACTCCTTTTTTCACAACATGGTCTTCTAGGATACAACTATTTGAGAGGTTGGCTTCTTTACAGCCACATAGGCTAGATCTGCCAGAGATTGTGACAAAGGTAGAGGATGAGATCAAGAAAATAAATGTGACTTTACCTTTCTTTAAAGGTAAATTAAATCAGATAGAGGTAAAGATGAGCCTGTTTGGATCCAGTTTCAATAGATTTGTTCCTCCACTAAAGGGAGAAGATTATTAGATTAAGGCCTTGGAGGCCTGGAGAAATGAATTTGACAGCAGACTGCCTAGTAAAGAGGCATTTATTATAGATTATGATCTTGATATGGAAGGTTTTAATAAGATTTTGGATGAGGATTTTAAAGTAGAGACTGACATTAATAAATTCTTAGTTGATGTCTAAGTCATAACTGATGTCAGATGGGAAAGATAGAAAGCACAATTGCAGAGTATCTAGAACTTCGATTGGCCTATAGAGGAGGATATGATAGCATGGGATTTGAAGACAAAACTGAAGAAAAAGAATCCTGTTGAAATAGAAGAAGAGGTCCTGGATGAAGAATAGAGAGGAACACTTGGCAACTGATCATTGAGCATAGGGAGGTTAGTAATCATAAAAGACAAGTGTACGTTAGCCTGAAATGGTGGTCACTTGGTCTCAAATCAAATATCAGATACTATCCTGAACACTATCATAAATAAGGCACCAGAATTGATGTGAAGACAAAAGAAGATCAGATTTCATCCTTTATTCTTGTCTTCCCACCGCTTGAACATTCTTGTTTTTTGTCTTTTCTATGTTTTTAGGGTTAGGTTCCTTAAACTATCTGAATCTTGTTGTATCCCTGCCTTAAGGATTCCAAGATGGTTTAAGACATATATATAGATCAAATGTAATATTTTTAGAAGAGAGATGAAATATATTGGTAAGCCAGACTTCTAGATTTTAGTCTGTGTTTTTTGAGCTTTTAGCCTTGATATGTACTGAAGTGGAAATTTATGAATAAAATATAGTACAGTTTTATTCTATATTGTTATTGTCTCTTTATTTATTGTATGTACTCTTTTATGTTTAATTTGTAAGGCATGTTAAACATATTGTCTATAAGGTAGCTATGTAGTTATTTGCAAGTTTCTTCTAAGGGGGGATTAAACTTTGTGAGTAATTTCAGAGAGTACAACAGTAATTGAAAATTTGATATAACATTGTGGGAGTGACAGGGTAATTTGTAAGGCACTTTACCTGAGCTATATGTAGGTTGTAAGGCATCCTATAGTATTCTTATTTGTTTATCTCTGTGGATTTATATCTTTTGACTCTATAGCCCAAGGATAGGCACTGGTCTAGAACTAGTTTGATAATCCATCATCATCCAAAATATCTAATACTATTTAAAATCAATTACCTTTAGAGCATATATTTAAAATCAATTGTATTCATAGAGATTACAGTTGGAGTTTGTTTATTTCTTAAAGAGAAAATCAAATAGGTTGTTCCTCCTAAATTCATAAGAATTGTAAAAGGAAAGAAAGATGAAATTCCTTATTATGTTGCTATCTGTCATCATTAAGATAATGATTTGAATTGTTAAGCTCTGCCTCAGAATAATCATAATTATTTGCATTGTCATTTATATATCCATATAGGAACAGAGCATTCAGCACATAAGCAAAATCCACTCCAAAGATATTGTCAAGTCAGTAATCAATCATAGGTAAAACCTGCATGAGTTAGTGGATCTCAAAAAAGAAGGAGGTGATAATAGGTATCCCCATTGTTATCAAAATACCTCATCAATTAGTGTTTTCTCTTGCTTGTGTCAGAGTATCAAAGGCATTGGGAGTCATAGATTTATTCAAGTATTCAAGCTTTATAGAGGCCCTGCAAGAAAAAACCCTAACAGGCACCTTTATGCTTTTTAGAAAGGCCTATCCGGGGAATGTGCTTCTTCCTCGAAGGATGACCTTAAACCGGTAATCCTTCTGATCGATATATAAACAAGGTTCAAACCAAAGTTCCATCTTATCTATCCATGCTCAAGCAAGGTGTGTTGATGATACTCTGGATCAGGTGAATATCCCTAAGGAGATAGCGTGATCAACTAGGCTCTCAAGTGAGTGATACACATACAAACCGATTGGATAGATGCCATAGACCCTTACTACAATCTTGTTAAATAGAGGCCAACCCAATTTACCTTAGAACATGTACCTTATTGTAGTGCAAGGGGTTGCAGAATGTCCCCCCAAGATTCCCAACATATGTGTCCCACAGTATTTGTGTAGTGAAAGAGATCTTCACTCCACGGCAAAAATACCTTGAAACAGAAAAAACACGGGCACCTACGTCATGGACCTTCATGTCCTAGTAGTGTGAAAATTAATGTGTGAGCTAACAAAAATTCAAGAATTGGGCCTAAAACATTGTATTCTAAAGCCATTGACCTAGATTAATATGACTGTTCATTTTTGAGACCTTGTGATAACCTTGCAACTTGAAAAAGTTGTAGAACATACACATTGTCAGTCTTCATTCTTCAAAACATAGTGTCTATCATGCTTGTTCTTTGATCAGTTTTTGAAAACGCAAAAAAAATTCCAAACTGTCAAAACTAGTCAATGTGTTAAATTTTAGGGTTGTCAACATCAACTATCTTGCAAATCAAAAGCCTTGTTCCAAAATATCAAAAATTTTAGACAGTGATACCTATCCTCTAGTCTTTTTTCAGACTATTCCCCTTTTACCGCAAGTGCCCACATTTTGCCGCAATTGACAGAAGTCTACCGCAGTTAACTTGTTTATTGCCAAAATCATCCTATTTATTACCGCAGTTGGTGATAAAGTACCACAATCAACCATTTACTTTACCGCAGTCAGTGGAGTTGTACTGCAATTGACCAGAAATACATTATTCATTTCTGACCTAAAAACCTTGAAAGAACTCTTCATTTGGTGTCCAAAACTAGTGTCTATCCCAGGAAAATGCGAAGAACATTGTGTGAATCTCTAAACATTAAAGATCATCCCTTCTCTGAAAAGCATGATTATTGTCTAAAACATTGTTAGTTTGAAAGCTCGGACTTGAAATACCTTTTCATATCAAACATAATCATCTTTATCAAAGTGACTTTTTCCTAGGCAAAGGTCAAAAAATCTTATGTTTTTACATCATCACCACTTTGAGATCAATATATATAAAAATCTATCCTTAGAATTACCCTTGTCCAAAAACATAACTCGGACTTCCTTAGAAAGGATATTCTTCTTTGTTTTCTTTATATCACTTGTTTTAGTTACAAAATCTGGACCACACTATGTCTCAAACACCTCATGGAGGGCCTTACACAGGGTCAAAGGCTAGAACACAACCTGATGAGTCATATATTAACAAATTCCCTGCTTGGGAAATAGAGAGAGAAGACGACCCTTTTATAAACACCAATTCTACTATGTTCATTGAACAACCCCGTGGGGTAGCTCTTTTCCAAAATTTTATAGAAGAGGAACTAGAGGATATAGAGCAAGATGCTTATTCCACACAAGTGGTTGATGTTGTTGTAGAGAGGAATCCTGAACACTTCTTATCTATGTTGATAAAGAAGGGATTCAAACTCCCAGCTGAATTCAGTGTATCAACCATATTGCCTGAAAACCCTCTCACGGGTCAAAACACTACTTAGTCTCCTCAGATACTACCTGTTGTCTCTCAAATCTTCCCACCATTGGTAATACCCACATTGACATAGATGATACCCAATCAAACCAATTGCACAAACCAAGCCAACACATCTTCCACTCAAAGCATGACAGGCTCGCAACTAAGTGCACCTATGGTCACTAGTACACTCCCACCTTTGGTCACATGGCCAGGGAAATCAAGCTCTCATGCTATGCCTTCCATCCCACCAAATACCAACTATTCTAAAACTATACCATTGTTGCAGTCAATTCATACTAGTCTTGGGATCAACACCTCATGCCTGCAAGGATCCATCTCTGTAGGTATGACTTACAGTCAGTACCCACCCAAGCCTATGTCATTTCCCATTCTGACATAAATCCAACCTCTGCAACAACAACCCCAGCTTCAGTTGCCCCAATTCCAACCCCGGCAACATCAACCCCAACTTTAGTTGCCATCAATCCAACCTCTGCAACAACAACCCCAGCTTCAGATGCCACAAATCCAACCCCAGCAATAGAAACCCCAGATTTAGTTGCCTCAAATCCAACCCCAACAATAGCAACCCCAGCTTCAGTTGCCTCAATTCCAACCTCAGTAACAAAAACCTCAGCTTCAACCCCAACCTCAAACCCAGCAATATCAACCCCAGCATTATCAACCCCAGTTTCAACCACAACAACATTCCCAATCCCAATAGCAAACGCATCAAAACCCACCATGGGCTACTCATGTGCCTCCATTTCAAAATCACTCGGTGGGAAACCAATATCAAGTCCCTAGGATGAAATCCTATGTTCCTACTCAAGGGACACACAGGTGCAGCCTCATACCTACTATAGTGTAGAGGAGCATCATCACACATCAACCTCAATATCAAACGGACATGTTAATGCAAAAAATGCAAACCCTTCAAACCCAAATGATGGATATGCAAAATCAGGGACAAAATAAATCCTACACCATAGAGGATTTATACCCATACCCCTTTGACCATTCTCTCCACATGTCTATGTTCCCAAATCACTTCTCAATACTGAAATTTGACAAATATAGGGGCAATACCAACCCTATTGAACATATCTGAGAGTTTTTTCCTAGTTGCGTCAAAGTCTCCCATGATGAAACATATTTAATGCAACTATTCCCACAAAGCTTAGTCAGACCAGCAATGGAGTGGTTCTCACATTTACCTCATGGCATTCAATCTTGGGGTGAGCTGGCTAAAAAGTTCATAGCTCACTTCCATCATAACATCGAGTGCAAGGTTAGCATCAAGGACCTTTGTGATATCAAGCAGAAGGATGGAGAGTATTTTGTGAAGTTCCTATAGAGATGGAGGAATACAGAAAACTGCATAACATATGATGTGCCCGAACAAGACCTAATAGTCATGTTTGTTGATAATATAATTCCATACATGTCATTCATGATAGAATTGCATTTAGCTCTGAACTTCACACAACTCATCGAACAAGGAGTTCATTGTGAGAAGAACTTAGTCAAACAAGGAATCCTTACAGATCCAACACAAATGAATACAAACAAAAATGCAACGGACAAAGCTAAGTGGTTGAACAAAAACAAAAATGTCACCAATGATGGTGTCATTGATGTGAAGACAATCAACTATGTGCAACCCAAGGTATCACTACAAGGTGCTCCTGTGGCCAACCAACAACCCACAAGGCTGACTCAACAAGCATACACCCAAAACCAACCTCCCCCTGTCCAAGCAGCCGCTATGTCAAATAGTCAACAACAGACTCAACACAGACCACGATTTCAATTCCAGCAACGAGATTTCACACCATTAGGAGAGCTGATAGAATTAGCTTTACACAAGTTGATACAAACAAACACTATCACTCTCCCTGAAATTAGGGAATTTGAACAAGATGCAAACAAACCAAGGTGGTATAATGACAAAGAATTTTGTGAGTTTCATCGGATGAAAGGGCACAAAATGCCTAACTATTTTTTATTGAAACACGCTATCCAAGATTTGATTAACACAGGGGCCATTGATGTGACAAATACCCAAGCCAAAGGCACAACTAATCACACTATCTTCAACAATACCTTTCATGATCACAATAAAGGAAAAGCCTCTAGGTCTGGTGGATAGACAAAACAAGTCAACTATAGATATGCCAATAGTGATAATATTATCAATTGCCTCAATCCTTCAGATAGCCATATGGCTACAATCACTATCAAATACCAAGGTAGCAAATGTGTTGTAACAACACATCACATCAGAGTCATCTTGCAAGGAGTACCATCCTCATCTACTGCATCTGCCAATCCTAAAGCAAACTCAAATCCACTGCCAAGCATAGTGGATCAACTAAAGTGCACACCTTCCTAGACCTCCATGTTTGACCTATTGCACATATCTCCATAGCATAAACTGGAACTTGACCAAGCTCTTCAGAATGTAGTTGTCTCAAGGGACATAACACTTGAGAACTTCCAACTATGGTTAACCATATAGCTACTAACAAACATGCCACATTCACAGACCGTGATGTGTCACCGCATAAACCCCTTGCATAATGATCCTTTGCACTTACTTTTCCACGTCCACAAAAGCGCTATCTATAGGGTCCTTGTTGATGGTGGAGATGGGTTAAACATCTGTACTTTAAAGTTAATCAAGCAACTACGCTATTCAGAATCACACATTGATGTCACAAGGAGGATAAATATTAGGGCTTATGATGAAGAGGAAAGGTCCTCTAAAGGTATTATCATTCTATCTATTCGTATTGGTCCAGTGGTCAAGAACACCCCCTTCCAGATCCTAGATCTTGAGTTGGGATACAACATGTTACTAGGGAGACCATGGATACATGAAATGTAAGCCATACCCTCAACATACCATCAATGCATCAAGTTCCCACACCAGGGAGAAGAAATAATCATAGAGGGAGATCCCCAACCTTTCTAATACTGTAACATAGTCCAAATCAGCATAGACAACCAAGTACCTTTAAGCCAAGATGAAAGCATCCCCTCCTCTTCAGATTCAAATCCTAAGGATGTCACATGGAAAGCGGGAAAGATATCCATTATCGACAAGGGTTGTGGTGAGTACAAATATGAAGAGGATTTCACCATCATGCACATGCCTTAGAGCTCGAGAACTTATGGCATGCCACAACCTGTTATTATAATAGAAACTCCATATCCTGTTCTATTCAGATGTCTGCCCACAAACTTTGTCAGATGGGGAGACATAGCAGAAGAAAATCCATTTGAATAAGATATCAATACATGGTTATACCAAGACCTACAAGAGACAATATAACAACCCCTAACCCTATCAAACTATGGTAATGGTTATACAATGTTGCAAAGATTCAGGTATGATGGTATGACTGGTCTGGGGCCAAAATGACAAGGCTTAATGGAATTGTCTCTCTTGCCAACCCAAAGAAATAAGAGAGGGTTAGGCTATGAGAAACAAAGAACCAGTCCTATAATCCAAGACATCCAAGTTGATCAGGAACAAATAGCAGAGATACACCAGGGGCACAACACAAAACATGTCTTGACAAGCAATATACTAGCACATTTGTTGCTTTCCGAAGAGGGAACAACACAAACCCAAATAGACCTCCACATTGAAATCGGGAATAATGAAGGAAGTGATACATCTGAGGAGAATTCTATCGAGACTGACTCCCACAAGTATGAGTGGAGATCCCTTCACGACTCTGAACCATCGATCCCTGATTATTCCCCTTGGTCAGACACTATCATAAACCTGGAAGACTTATTTGACCAACTATCCATTACCGAACAACCTTGCATAGATAAGCATGTCATTTATCATTCCTTAGGTGGTGTGTCCACCTCATAGTCCAATTTTGTAGGAACCATATCTATAGTCACTTTCAATCAACTAGAGTCAAACAACCATGAAAGTATCTATCTTGTACACCCAGAGCTAATAGAGTGGGATCAACAAGGACTGCCTGATTTAGATGTCTTCAAGAATGATGAGGCATTTGTTGATTTCATGGGACTTAGGGAAGTCATGCCATCAGGAGACCACAAGGTAGGCTTCTCCATTGACCTCAACAGAGCCGCATATTTTAGGGAGGTGGCTCCTCTTTCCAATCCACAAGGGAAAAAAGAACAAAAAAATGATAAAAATCTAAAAGAAGATGTATCTTCTACCAAAAACCTCACTGAGGCACTAGAAGATGGAAAGAAGGAACTCCTCCCCTTGACAAAGGAGAAATTGGCATTACTAGCAAAAGAAACAGAGGAAGTCAATTTGGGAGATGACAAGAACCCAAAGAACATATACTTGGAAAAATCACTCACCCTAGAGGAGAGAGAGTTGTTCATCAGTTTCTTCAAGGAAAGGATGATCAATTTCACATGGTCCTACTCAAATATGCTAGGGTTAGATCTAGAGCTAGTACTACACCATCTCCCATTGCTACCCAACACCAAACCTGTCAAGCAAAAGCTGAGAAAGATGCATCCCCATGTTGCATATCTTGTCAAGGTAGAGTTAAAAAAGCTTCTGGATGCCAAGTTCATAAGACCAATATCATACACAGACTAGATATCTAACTTGGTACCAGTTACAAAGCACAATGGTTAGATACAGATTTGCACAGACTTCAGAGATCTCAACATAGCTTGTCCCAAGGATCACTTTCCTCTACCCAACATTGATATGATAGTATATCTAACCACTGGAAATCAAATGCTATCACTCATGGATGGCTTTTCAGGGTATAATCAGATAAGGATCATGCCAGAGGACCAACACAAAATAGCTTTCACATGTCCTTGGGGCACATATTGCTGGAATGTCATTTTTTTGGTATTAAAAATGCTGGCGCAACATATCAAAGGGCTATGACAACTATATTTCATGATCTCGTCCATAAAACAATGGAAGAATATGTGGATGACATACTATCCAAGTAAATTCTTTGCAAGGATCATCTATGAGTATTGGGACCAATCTTTGACAGAATGCAGGAATACAAAGTCTGTATAAAACCAAAGAAATGTGCATTCAGTGTCACAGCAGAAAAGCTACTGGGGTTCATAGTATCACATAGAAGCATCAAAGTAGACTCAGAGAAAGTCAAATAAATATTGGAGATGCCTCCACCATCGAACCTGAGGAAACTAAGAGGGTTAAAAGGAAGGCTCCAATCAATCAGGTGCTTCATAGCTCAACTAGTAGACAAGTGCCACCCATTCCAACATCTATTGCACAAAGACATCAAATTCATATGGATAGAGAAATGCAAACAAGAATTCAAAATATTCAAGGATTACCTCATCAAATATCCTATATTGGTGCCACTAGTCCAAGGTAGACCATTGCTTCTATATATCTTAGGAATGAAATCAACATTATGTGTACCCTTGGCACAACAAGATGATGTGGGTAAAGAAAGGGCCATCTACTATCTAAGAAGAACATTGGTAGGATATGAGCTCAACTATATGCCAATTGAAAAGTCATGCCTTGCAGTTATCTTCGCTTCCCAAAAACTGAGAAATTATATGTTGAGTCACCAAACAAAGTTGATCACACATATTGATCCTTTAAAGTACCTCTTAAGCAAAGCAGTGCTCGCTGGATGACTTGCGAAGTGGGTAATGATCTTAAGTGACTTTGATATTGATTACATTGACAAAAAGGCCATCAAAGGGCAAGTGATTGTGGACCAACTAGCAGAGGCACCTATTCAGGACCATCAGCCTATTATTTCTGATATTCCTGATGAATCCATTATGACACTACAACTAGTGATCAAGGTATGGAAACTATATTTTGATGGATCATGCATGAACCATGGTGTAGGGGTAGGAATAGTGCTCATCACTTCAGATAATGATATAATTCCAAAATCTTTCAAACTCAACTTCCCCTGCACAAACAATATAGCAGAATATGAAGCACTGGTCATCAGGTTAAAGATAGAAATTCAATGGAGAATCAAGAACCTTAAAGTCCTTGGAGATTCATAGTTGGTCATTAGTCAAGTCAACAATTATTATATGACCAAAGATGAGAAGCTAATACCATATAGAGCATAGATGGAAACATTACGTACCAAGTTCCATTACATCTTCTTCAAGTAAGTCCCACAAGCACAAAACAAAGAAGTAGGTGGGATGGCTACCACAGCATCATTGATCGATATCCCAGGAAATGAAACAAGATTCCAGTTTCTAGTAGAGAAACTCTTGGTGCCATCACATCAAGCATCCATCACAAAATTAGCATGCGTCCTTGTTGTTCCTGAATCCCCATGGTACCAAGATGTATACAACTACCTACAAAATAGTGTCTTACCTCCCAACTTGTCTAGAAACTAGAGAAAGTCCCTCATCCACCAAGCCTCTAGGTATAACATCCTCTCAACTACTTTATATAGATGAAGTCTAGATAGGACGCTACTATGAAGTCTCACTTCCACAGAATCTGAGAGAGCTCTATACAAGGTGCATGAAGGAATTTGTGGAACCCATAGAGGTGGCAATAGCTAAACTAAGAAGATCATCCGCATGGGATAATATTGGCCCATAATAGAGATAGATTCACACAAACATGTACAAAGGTGTAGATAGTGTCAGATTCATGGAGACCTCATCCATGCGCCAGCCCAAGAACTAAATCATATCACATCACCATTAACATTTTCTATGTGGGGATTTGACCTAGTGGGCAAAATTACACCTTCTTCAGCAAATGGATACAAATAAATCATAGCAGCAACAAAGTACTTCACCAAGTGGGTGGAAGAAATTCCCCTCACTTATATTACTGGAAAGAAAATATCAATGTTCATACTTAACCACATAATCTGTCAATACGGGATCCCTCAAACCATCCTGGCAGATCATGGTACACCTTTCCAAAACAAAGATATCGAAGAGCTATGTGAATAGTTCCATATCAAACAAGAGTTCTCTTGCTTTTATTATCCTCAAGGGAATGGCCAAGCTGAAGCTACAAACAAAACAATCTTGAAAATCTTGAAGAAAATAGTGAATGAATCAGGACAAGACTGGCATTTACAGCTTAGTCCTGCATTATGGGCATATAGAACTAGTGTGAGAAGACCTATAGGAGCCACTCATTTCTCCCTAGTCTATGGATTAGAGGAAATACTACCCCTTGAAGTGGAAATCCCATCCCTAATGATATCTTTGAAGAACCTGATTACAGATGAAGACTACAGAGTAGCAAGGCTCAGTGAACTGGAGTTATTAGATGAAAGAAGACAGCATGCCTTCAACCACTTACAGGGCTATTAGAATCACCTTAGAAGGAACTATCATAAGAAGGTGAGGCCATGAACATTTGAGGTAGGAGACCTTGTCCTCATGGAAAATCAAAAGAACAAAGCGGAGCGAGTCAAACTTGGAAAGTTTGAGCCTAACTGGCTAGGACCATTTGTCATTGTCAGCTCTACCCAGATTGGGGAATTCATACTGGTGACACCAGAAGGAGATTAGCTCCCTAGATACATCAACAACATGCACCTCAAGAGGTTCAATTCTTGAGGCCTCAACAGTTAAGGCACTTGTCTACATATCTACAAAATACCAAAAAAAAATCAAAAAATACAAAATGTTGCCTTGGTGAAAACCTGGCAATCAGGCGCCTTGGTGACAAACAAAAAAATTTAAAAAAAAAAGAAAAATTAAAGAGAAACAAAATCATTCTCTTAGTGAAAACCTATAAAATAGGAACTATTGAGTAGGTACCTTGGTGAAAACCTGGCAAACAGGCGCCAAGTGTTCAAATCCATCTTCACCATCAATGAACTCCAAGATCAAAAGCTTGAGCACACTTTAAATGCAAGACTGACTACCCAAGCTATATCTAGAAGCACACTCCCCTCTAAGCACCAAGCACTTATCCATGGTTAGCACTGGTCCACCAGACTAGGGGGAAATTCTAAATGCCCTAAAAAATCCATAAAAATTGGAAAACACATCAAAATCCTAAAAAGATCAAAATGTTCTGAGAAAATCAATCTTCATCAAAAACAATCACAATATTGCAAAATCCCAAGCAATAAAGCCAACTCGGTTATCAAGAGAGAAAAGAGAAATCATGCCTAGCCAATCAATAGTCACAATCATGAGCTTTGCAAATTAGAATTGGACTCATCTGACACAAATTTATCAAATCTATCAAATCAATTAGCAAGCAACTGGAAACCAACCCAATCCATTGAATGTCACAATCATGAGCTTCGTGAACCAACATGGGGCCCATCTAACATAGCTTGATCAGCTACCAACATGATCATATCTATCAATCATCTTACATGGTGATGGATACGCTCAAACCAGATAGGTCAATCTTATATGAGTAATATATTATTGAAACCAGACACACTCAAGCAATCAAGCCAATCAAGTCTATCCAAAGAGTCGAGCCAATCAAGAGAATCCAACTGCATTGAAGAACCATCCAAAAAATGTTGACTAGGTTAGTCATTCGATCAGATGTTATTCTATATTTTGTGGTTATGTTCTTACGCTACTCCAGGATCCACCATGTGAGGAGAGTAGCTATGATAGATCATGACTTATTTTCTTTGATTGTTGTCTGTTGAATGTTCACTTCCATTTCAGGGCCATGATGATTTAGGATAAATGCGGTAGGCGCAGTCACTTATCTGGCAGCCATGTAGTTCCATGATCTGAGCTTAACCCTAGGAAATAATTGGACATTCTTTCTCTTTTATTTTCTTGTTTGGTTTATATAATCAAGAGCTTGCAGTGCTATTCAGATGGACTCTGAGTGCGTTGGAGTTATATCGTGGTTTCTATGGTCTTTTCTTTTATGTTGCAATCAAGAGCTTGTGATGCTACCCAAATGGACTCTAGGGGTGTAGGAGTTCTATCTTGTTTTTTTTGGCTTTCCCTTTCAGAATAAAGAGCTCATAGTGTTATCTAGATGGACTCTAGGTGCATAGGAGTTCTATCTTGGTTTCCTTGTTTCAATTTATTCAGAGGACAAGTGGTATCCAGATGGTCAATGTCTGGGTTCTTTTGGCTCTCTTTCTTTTCAAATAGGGAACATAGCTGAACCCAGATGGTCAATATTTGGGTGCACTAGGTTCTCTTTCTATTCAATATCTCTACTCCTTATGCTTATCAAGAGGTCATGGTAGTATCCAGATGGTATGTGATCTGGATGCATTAGACTCTCTTCAGAATTTTAGAAAATACAAAAAAAAGATGCAACAATGATAAATATTGGAAATAGGGGCAGCGACTTGGGACACTCATCCTTTTTATCAATTCATATCTATCAAAAAAGAAAAAAAAATCCTTCCTATCATTCAATATCTATTAGATCAACCCCATAAAACATCTATCCATACTAACTTCTTTCTAATTAACACATGTATTACTCAGATATTTTGTGCATAATAGATCGCATCCATTCCATTTAAGTGCATCAGAAAAACAAAAAAAAACATAGTAGTTGCATACATGGTAAATCATAAATCACATGCATCCATGAGCATCTCATATAAACATGCATCTCATATCCACCATCCTACATAAACATGTCAGTATCATAGGAAAAGTAAATCATCCATCTATGAGTTTGCATCATAGGAATCATATTGTATATACATCTCCTCATCTAAAAACCACATCATATAGAATCATACATATAGTAAGTAAACCAATGCATATCATATCAAATCAATAGTTGCATCTCATATAAATCAAAATATCTAAGTATAATGAACAATCGCAAGTCTAAACAAAGGAAGGTAGTCAACATATATCAATAAATATCACTGTGTCGGGATACAATAATGGATAAGACTCAGAGTATATCAGATGAACATCACTACAAAATTGGTACATGATACATAATATGTGAAGCATCAAGATCAACATGTGCTACCCCCACCCTCACCAGGAGGTGGAGGAGGGGGTGGCATATCATAATCTGGTCTCTTTGATGAACTAGGAGCTCCAACACTACTGCTCTGCAATCTCTATGATCTTTGTGCCCTGCTAGATCTCTAAGAGGCTGTATAACTGGGCACTCTCTGCTCAGCAAGAACTGCAACCTCATAGTGGTGCCTCCAATACTCGATCTCTCTCTATGCATCACACCCAAATCTATAGTATCGGTCCATAAAATCTTGGTGAGAGGCATCCTGTACACTATCAATGAATGAATGAACCTTAGCTTGAGCATGTTGCTCTCTAGCCTCATCCATTGTAACCCTAGCCTCTAATGCTATAGCATGGGCATCAATAGAAGCAAGTCTGGCCTGTAGATCATGTACCTACTGGGTGATCCACTCCAACTCTAAGGGATCCACCTCCATACCTCCCATGGCCACATCCATATCCCCCTCCTCGACCATGTCTCCCAATCTCTCATCTCCCCTCCCCCTCACCACCCATAAGTCATTGTCACTCTACAAACTCTCCCTGGTACTACTGCCACTACCAGTCAAGGAACTCAACCCTACACTCTACTCATCTAAGGCCTCCACATCTATATCTCCTATCTCCACATCTACATCCTCTATCACCACCCTATCCTCCTCTCTCAGAGCTAAAATAGCACCTATCCATCAACGCATTCTCTGTACTAACTGAGGTGCCTCCTCCTCCGTCGCCTCTTCATCCTCCAAATTAATACTCAACCCAACCCTCTAAGTACTGGAACAACTACCACTACACCCACCTCTAGTCCTCATTCCACCACCCGCACCCCAGGACTAGGGTCATCTCCCCTCCCCCTACCATCATCTCTCCCACCATCCTGTCCACCATCTCATCCTCCAACCCTCCCTCTATCATGGCCACCATCCCAACCACCTCTCCCTCGTCATACCCAATGGTGCCTCCTCATGAGCATCCCAGCAATAGGATGAGAGACATCTGTAAGTGCAACTAGTTGAGTCTAGGCCCAATGAGCATCAAATTGGGGAGTAGTGCCTACAAAGAGATCAAATTCAAATATCAGTACCACATCAGATAAAGGGCAATGTCACATAGATCAGATAGATTATAAGACCAGTAAGGAAATTGAACAAGAGAGGTGATGAAAACAAAACAAACCTGCATCTATAGTGGCTAATCGCCATGTCCACACAACAGGAAGTAACCCTGCAAACTCAATACAGGAAGCATCAAGAGATACAACACCACCCCAAATGGTAGAGTCCCTCAACCTACAAGAAAAATAACCATAAGAATCAGACACATCATGTCACTCACCAAACTGATGCAACACCCTATCGGTGTTGTGAAAATCAATCATGTGAACATGGTCAGTCACATGACCAATCAAATATCTCCACTGCCAGCAGAAGGGAAGATGGATGTCCTCTCCATCCCATACAGGGAAAATCTCTATATGGCCTCCATATGAAATAGGGCATCATATCTAGCTGCTGATGCAAATACAAAAAATGACCCATGTGTTTCTGAACAATGGATCCATCATACATATACACATATGGCCTGTCTACAGGCAAAACACATGTACCAATAGGACAGAAGATAGTTATGTGCTCCCACGCTCATATTTGGAGGAGGGTGGCACCATAGTCGAGCAACTTACCATTAAGATAAGCCACATAGAACATGTGCAAGTGCATATGATCCAACATGCATGGCCCCCATGCATAAACAATACAATCCTGGACCATACTCTGCAAAACAGTACCAAAGCTGATAGAAAATCCACACTGCCGACGATCGGGGCATAAGATGCCACAAATCAAACTGCCTAGTAGAGTGGACAGCCTGTCAAGGCCCAAACCAAATCTGGACCATGGAATATCATAAGCATTGGATAACCCATGCAAATCTCAAGGCAACCTAGAGATATCCGTCAAGGCAACAATACTAGAATGGGTGGCATACTCCACAAGTGCACCTTAAATCAGAAGCTGGAGGATGTAGTACACATCCTCCATTGTAATAGTACACTTTCTAGTAGGTAACCAGAAAGTTCATGTCTCAGAATGCCAATTCTCTACAAGAGCGGAGATCAAACCCCTGTTGGTTGTGATCTCTCGCATGTAACATATCCAATATAATCCTAAGTCCCTAAGAACTAACCTCTCATCCTCTGAGAGCTGGAACCTATAAACAAGACCCACCGGCCTCGACTCCCGACAGTGCAGAATTCACCTGGTGAACTGCACATAGAAATAAATCATAAAAATTTCAGTATCAATCATAAAGGAAAGTACTAGAAACTAGAATATGTAGAAATCAAACAAGGAAATTAGGCAGACAATTCTAAAAAGTGATTGCGGCAATAAACACTTCATTTGCAGTTCACTTATGCGATTGTGAAACATAATCATCAATTGCAGCTCGTAAAACTCAATTGTAGCAGGCAAACAATAATAGTGTGGTACACTTATCAAATGTGGCACTTGATCTGCAATTGCACTATTCAAACCACAATTGCGGCAAAACTGCAAACGATTGCGGCACAACATGCAAAATTTCAAAAAACAATAATTTTTCAAAGTAAGAAAAACAAGCATTAATGACATGCAAAGTGATAAAACTCACTGGATGTCTTGCGCTAGCTGGTCTCTAATACATTCAAACTTAGTCAAATATGTGTGTAACTACTGGTAAGCCCACCATTGCACGAAAATAGGAGAAAAAAGCAGAAAACTAAGCACAAACTCACCAAGGTTCCGAGAGCTCTAAGAAGGCAAAGTGACAAATGAATGGCTCTCTTGGCTATTTAAAGGGGTTCCCACAAACCCTAACTTCATTAGGAGGTCCAATTTTTCTTCCCAGTCCCTGAAAACTTCCACACTCAATATCAGGGGCAATATAAGGCATTTTTCAAATCAGTCAACTACCTAGATTCAAGAATCATGGTTTCAACAAATTAACGCTCATGTCGAGACTTTTTGCTCAAATTTGTTGAGGGGGCATAAATACACCTACTATCACCAAGGCAAGTTGGGGCAGGATCAAAATCAAAGAATCTTTGACACACTGCGACAAGTCACATCACATCAAAGAGGGGCAAATGTAGACACTTGAAAATGGACATTTTTGCGACTTTACACTAAAAACTCTAATTTTAATCTATTAATTAATGGTTTTTTAATCATTAATTAATCATCTATTTTCTTCTAAATTCATTCCCCAAATCATCTAATCAAATTCCTAAAATTAATTAAATAATTAATTTTATTTAATTAATTAACCTT
>MU227529.1:3060350-3079111 GCA_018584345.1 Thuja plicata | reverse complement strand
AAGAATTCAATTATCTCACATGTTGAAAACTTTAATTAAATAAATGAATTAAATATTCATTTATCTTCAAAGAGATAACTCCAATCAGATCACATGGGTTACTCCACCCATCTCTCCAGTCCACATTTGTAACTTCACCTTCCTCTTCAGTTCACATGGGTAACTCCACCCACCTCTTTAGTTCTAAAAGGTAACTCACAATTAGCTTTTCAGTCAACTAAACTCTATCTCCTCTTTACCAAATGAAGAGGTGGATTTTACTGATGTCTTTTCTAGTTCCCTTTGATCTCAACCATTCATCTCCCTATCTATGGGGTTGATATCAACTGTTCATTTCATCCTCAATTCCTATATAATAAACCCTTCGTAACCATTTGAAGGATCTAGGATTTCAAGCTCTTGTGCGCCATTACTATATCAGTTTGGTTCTAGCATTCAAGCCATCTTGCGATCACACACACATTTCAGGTATCAAATTCTCGACGCTTCTCAAGTCATAAATGTTGCCCACACCAATACTGAGCATCAAAAATAGCATTTCAGAAGGAGTAGAGAGAGACAATATAAGCTTCAAGCACTTTGGGGTTTGCATTCATTTATTTTCCTTTCTTTTCTTGTACATTTTATTGGTTATGTTTCAAGTTATTTTTTTTAGTAGTTCTTGTGTACTTGATTTCTATCATTGTAAAAATGTTGCTACTAACCTTAGCCTTTGGAAAGCTTGGGAATTACAAATCACAAAAGAGGAGGTGTACACCTACATACAGGACATGATGCCCTGGCAGGCAGCGGTGGATAGGAGACTATGGCGGATAGCCTTGTTTTTGGCTGGGTTGAATGGCGGTCAGATGCTAGCAAATTTGGCTGGTGGGTCGTCTCGGGTGTTAGTAGGGATGCTAGAGGAGGGTATGAGATACTGCTAGGGCTATGTTGTCCTTGGATAGTTGTACCATGACTTACACATGGTTGCATACCGTAGGGTGTGCAACATGGGTATAGGAGTGACTCTATTGTTAGTATGGGCATGGGAGCACATTGCAGTGTTCTGGTCGATGTGTACATGCGGCGATTAATAGATGAGGTTCAGGTTTTCTGTTGGACCCCATACAGACTTTGTGAGCTGTGGGGAGTGATGGACTAGGAGGAGGGCGTTGAGGATGGTTTTGAGGACATTCTATACCTATCATATATACAGACTGACTACTTTCTACTGGGGAGGACTATCCACCAGATAGAGAGATACAAGCCATTAAAGGTCATGAGGCAGTTCAAATTATAGTAGGGGGTGGTGGCAGAGAATGCCTTACATCCTCATGTCACCAGGGAGGTGGGTACATGGGGGAGATATATTGATGCTCTCACCGTGAGGGCATCCTAGAGGACTATGGCACATATAGATTTCATTGCGCAGACAGATGTTATTGATGTAGGGATGACTCCTGAGTACGCAGCATGGTGGGCCGCACATGTGCCCTTACAACTCACAGACCCAGCTCAAGTGGTTTCTCATGAGCAGCCAACAAGGGATACATATGTTGATGATGGGACAGACATAGGAGATGCCCCTGAGACCTCAGTAGAAGGTCAGAGGAGGAGGCCACAGCAGAGATGGGTTAGACCTCAGACAGAGGCACAGGTAGGGGCTGGACCAGATCAGGGGCCACCAGGGGATGGTTAGGATTAGGGTGCATAGGGGCCACCATAGGTATAGGTACAGGCACCATAGGGGCCATAGGGGCCACTAGTAGGGTTCATGGCATAGGAGACTCATGCCACTGTTATCGCAGAGTGAGACAGTCTACAAATGGAGTGTGCGAGACTGTGGGGGTTGCTGGAGATGGTGGTTGTATTTGAGACCAGCCTACAGATGGAGATGACCCAAGTACAAGGACTATTGACTGTAGAGACAGCACAGGAAGATAGGGATGAGGGTGCTTTTGATACCTTACAGGGCAGGGTTGACTCGGAAGAGTTTTCCATGGTTGACTTGACAAAGGATGTTGTAGAGCTGCAGACTGAGATAGGTACATTGACAGACCAGTTGAGTACTCTAACCTTGTAGATGGAGCAAGCCACAGAGCAGATCCTTACATTGACCTCAGAGAGGGATGCAACATAGAGGTGAGCTGAGGTGTACAAGACTAACCAAGATATCTCTAGACAGGAAGCCATTGCAGGTGGGGCTAGACAAGTTGTGGCAGAGGCTTTTGTAGCTCACCGAGATGTGACTAGGGCAAGAAAAGAGGCAGCCCACTATCAGGTCTTGTATCATCAGCTAGTTCCTGAGGAATAGAGGCAAGAGTACTCAGAGAGGTCTCAGTTGTAGAGCATAGTTTGGACTTCTACATCTCATGGATCTATGGGGATGCCACCACGTCCACGACCAAGATAGGGAGGTGGACCATCACAACCACCTGTATGATTTTTCAGAGGATTATGTGACACATTTTTGCATTTTGAGATGTACATATATATCAGCACCATCGGTGCATGGCTTATGTATTTTATTGATGACAGACATTGATTATGGACACTTGATATATATATATATATATATATATATATATGATCGATGAGGACCTCTATGATGTTTATGATGTATGATTCATACTTTGGTTTATATGATGCATATGCTTATATGGAGACTGACATTGATGCTTGCAAGATGTGATGCATATGTATGACAAATTGTGGATGCAGGATAGTTTTATGCTTATGTATATATGATGTATGACTGATGCAGGGTGGATGATGCTTATATGATGTACTGATGTGTGTGGATGCAGGATGTGATGTGATTTTATGAAATTTATATGTTTAATGAATATGAATATGGATGCATAATGAATCTAAAGGACATAATGAATCTAAATGAATCTTAACAATGTAAGACTAAAATGAATCAAAATGATTTAACAATGCAAGATGATAAAATGAATCTAAATGATTTGATAATGCAAGAAAAATGGATCGAAATGACTTAACAATGCAAGATGTAAAATGAATCTAAATGATTTAATAATGCAAGACTAAAATGGATCAAAATGATTTAATAATGCAATCTAAATGATTTAACAATGCAATCTGAATGTTTTAACAATGCAAGATGATAGAATGAATCTAAATTATGCAATTAAATGATGAACCTAATGCAATCTAATAATGAACCTAATGCGACAACCAAATGCAATGGATGCGATGGATGCAATGGATGAGATGGGACCCATATTTTTGGTGTGTTTCACAATCAACTAATGAACCAGCTAGGAGGACTATGAAGGACCAGATAGGGAATGTTAGCATGACAAAGACTCTGTATGTTAGTGTGATGGTGAAAGGACTAGACTTGCCATGATATTACAAGGACCAAACTAAACGAGTAATTACAAGTGATTATGTACAAAGATTGTTGTCGAGATTTGATTGTATCGTGTTGTTTTGAGGTGTGCGATAGTTTAATATGCCAATTGATTAGTTCAAGAGGAAGGGTACATCCTACAAGAACCCAAAGATGATGATGATCTAGAGTTAGGTCAACAAGAGGAAGGATACATCCTCAAGGGACCCATTTCCAAAAAGATGGGATTCATAAATCTGATTGGTCAAAAGTGCACTGCGATCAAATTGCGGAACCAAGATGTCGTCAAAAGGCACTTGCTAAAACCTAATAGTTTAAGAGCGTAACTAGATCATATTTTTCATGGATTGCAACCAAGGACATGAGATATATACAATAAATACTAAGAAGAAGACTACACAAAATATGTATAGGACTGAAGCTCAAGGATTGAGATAGCACAATGTATGGACAACAATATACAAGATGATATGTACAAAAGCTCAGGATACGAGATAGGAGGATCGTTTTGGAATAGTGCGTGTGATATGTGAACACCTATGGAATACTGGCGAGATTCAGGTGGAAGAAGATGTGATAGGGGAGATGGAGGATGGAAGGGAGTGAGATTTTGATAGATAATGGAACAGTCAACTATGTGTGATGCATGTTGCCAGGTTTTCATCACCCATACTTGTCCAAGGCTACCATGTTTTCACCATTAGATGAAATTTTTCTCTTTATTCTTATTTTTTTTATTTCTTTGGATCTTTTTGATGTTTTTTATGTTGTCCAAGCACCTTTTTGCCAGGTTTTCACTGGGACAACCATTTTTTCAGCTCCATTTTTTGGCTTTGTTGATATTTTTATCAGGACTGTTTTACATTGATTTTGTACATTTTTTTTAGGACTTTTTATACTTTTTATGGATTTTCTCAGATAACTGGAATGAACAACCAACTATTAGGCATAGTAGTGCCTAAGATAAATGATGTTGATAGGATCATTCAATGGTTCTCCTTCAAGGGTGGAGAGTTGATATGCCCTAGAATCGAAGCATGCAGTGACAACATAGGGACCTTTCCAAGTGACTTCAAACTTACCTTTCTTTTCATGATCAGTACCCACTTTCTAATTTTCCTTTAGAACAAGGTCCCCCACCTGGAACTAACATGGGTGGACCTTCTTTTTATAGTTCTTCTTGAGTCTATTTTGGTAGACAATCATATTATCATAGGCTTGTTGGCACTTTTCATCTAGTAGATCAAGTTGTGTGAGTCGTGCTACTCAGTAATCTTCATCATCAACCAGGCCTCTTAGTGATACTCAGAGGGATGGTAGTTTGACCTTAATTGGTAAGACAGCTTCAACACCATAGACTAGGGAATATGGAGTAGTGCCATTAGGAGTACGGTAGGAAGTGCAATATTCCCAGAGGGCAGGATTGATCTAGAGATGTCAGCCACAACCAGTATCATTGATAGCTTTCTTGAGGATTTTAAGGAGGGTTTTATTAGTTGCCTCAGCTTGGCCATTACCTTGACAAGAATATAGACTGGAGAACCAATGATGGATATGGAAGTGAGCACATAGATCACTGATGTGTTGATTTTCAAATGGTGTTTAGTGATCTGTGAAGATAGTGGAGGGTATGTCAAAGCGGTAGACAATGTGATAGAGGCTGAATTTGGATATTGGGATACATGTAGTGAGGGTGAGCAAAATTGCTTCAACCCACTTTGTAAAGTACTCTGTTGCTGTGATTATGTACTTATGGCCTTTAGAAGAGAGGGGAGTAATCTTACCAATGAGGTCAAAACCCCAACAAGAGAAGGGCCAAGGAGGAGCAATAGGTTTGAGGTCCTGGGTAGGAGCATGAATTAGATTAGCATGTTGTTGGCAAGGTAGACACTTCTTGATGAACTCACAAGCATAATGTTCCATTGTAGGCCAATAGTACCCTATACATAGAATTTTCTTGGTTAGGACCATGCCACTCATGTGGGCACTACAGATTCCAGCATGTACCTCTTGTAAAGCCTGGGCGGCTTTGTTTTCATCTAAACATCTAGAGAGAACATTGTGATAGCCTCGACAATAAAGGGTGTTGGCTATGAGGGTATAACAGGAATCTCTACG
Source organism: Thuja plicata (assembly GCA_018584345.1). Lineage (NCBI taxonomy): Eukaryota > Viridiplantae > Streptophyta > Pinopsida > Cupressales > Cupressaceae > Thuja > Thuja plicata. Next base: position 3,073,635 of record MU227529.1, on the reverse strand, counting down.
AATAAAGTTTTGGTGTTGGGTTGCAGTGAGATGGGGGGATATGATACCATTTTGTAGGTAAGCTTGGATGTCTTGGTACCACTAGGACTAGGGACCAACCCAGACACATATGTGATTTGATTCATCATTCTCATAAGCGGGAGCATGAAGTTGCTCAACTAAGAATTTGTATTGCATAGACTTGTTAGGAATCTCTAAAAGGGATCCAATTATGGACATTGCATTAGCAGCCTTGTTCTACAAGCGTGGTACTTGTGTTATCTGCAAGTGTAGGAAATTCTCTTTCATCTTGTCCACCATCTTCTTATATGGAATTAATTTGTCATCCTTGGTTTGATACTTATCTAGGACATGTTTGATGATGAGTTGGGAATCACCAAAGACATGCAAATATGTGATGTTCCATTCTATAGCCATGCAGAGCCCTGTGATTAGTGCCTCATATTATGCAATGTTGTTTTTGTAGGGAAATCCTAATTTGAATGACATAGGGATGAAGTCACCTTGAGGTGTGGCAAAAAGTATTCCTACCCCTGCACCATGAGTTGTGTAGGACCCATCAAAGTAGAGTTTGTAGGTAGGTTTCTCTTCGATCATGCATAAATTCTCATCTATAAATTCTATGATCAAAGGATATGCGTCTACCAATGGTGATTCTACTAATTGGTCTGCGATGACCTGCCCTTTAATGGATTTTTCGTCTACATATTGAATATCAAACTTTCTTAGTAGAATAAACCATTTTTCCATTCATCCTATGAGCGTAGTCCTAGAGAGTAGGTATTTGAGAGGATCCACTTTTGAAATGAGTGGTTGTATGACTAAGCATATAGTGGCAAAGTTTTTGAGTGGCAAAGACCACTGTCAAACATGATTTTTCCATAGGTGAATAATTGAGCTCATAACCCACTAAGGTCCAACTGGTGTACTAAATAGCTCTTTCTTTTCCTTCATCATCCAATTGAGCAAGGAGTGCCCCCAGTGTTGTTTTAGTAGCAGAAATATATAGGAGTGGTCGGTCAGGTACAGGTGGTACCAAGATGGGTGGATTAGCCAAATATTGTTTGATCTTGTCAAAACTCTTCTGACACTGAGGATCCCACTTGAAAGTGTTATCTTTTCACAGGAGATGAGTGAATGGTTGGCACTTGTCTGCTAGTTGAGAGATAAAATGGTGCATAGATTGTAGCTTTCCTTGGAGGCTGTGCAACTGTTAGAGTGTCTTCGGTGGAGGCATCTCTATGATAGCTTGTACCTTTTTTGGATCTATTTTAATGCCTCACCTGGATACAATGAGCCCAAGGAGTTTTCCTGATGTGACCCCGAAGATACACTTCTTAGGGTTGAGCATTAGGCAGTAGTGTCCAATCCTGTCAAAGATGCATTCCAAAATGTCTAGGTGATCTTTCTATTTTATTGATTTTTCAAAGATATCATTGACATAGTCTTCAAAAATCTTGTGTATCATTTCATGAAAAATGACAATCATGGCCCTTTGATAGGTTTCCCTAGCGTTCTTCAAGCCAAAAGGCATCATGTTATAGAAAAAGGTGTCCCAGGGGGTATTGAATGATGTCTTGTGTTGATCTTCTTCTGCAATGCGCATCTGATTATATCAGGAAAAGCCATCCATGAGTGACAACGTCTCATGGCCTTCTGTGAGATCCATGATCATGTCTATGTTTGGAAATGGGAAATCATCCTTGGGACATGCCTTATTGAGATCTCAGAAATATGTACATATCCTGATTGATTTATCAGGTTTAGACACTGGCACCATGTTATAAATACAGTCAGAGTAGTCAATGGGGCGGATGATCTTGGCTTGGAGTAACTTCTCAAGCTCTACTTTGACAAGTAGTGCCACTTTAGGGTGCATCTTTTTGAGCTTTTGTTTGACATTTTTGATGTTTGGGTCCACGGAAAGATGGTGAACCACCAAGTTGGGGTCTAATCCTAGCATATGGGAGTAAGACCATGCAAACTTTTATGATGGATTCCTTCAATAAAGTGACAAGGTTGCTTTCTTGTGCTTCAGTTAGAGATGTTTCTATGTATGTGATGGTGGGATTTTCTTTGGTGCCTAGGTTGATAGGTTTTGTTTCTTCGATGAGAATTGATGACTATTCAGGTCTGTAATCATGGATTAAAGGAAGAGGAGAATATTCATCCTCTAGCACCTCAGAGAGGTTTTCACCAGGGGATACGCCCTTTGTTTTTACTATTTTATGTTTAGATAGTGCCCCAGAGGGGTTTTCGCTAGGGGATCAATTTTTCTCTTTTTTATTTTTGTTTTCTTCTTCATTTTTGCAGCTCCAGTTCTCCTCTTCCCCAAAGTATACCTCGGGGTCCAGTTTGACATATGTTTTCTTGCCCCCAGTCATTGCTTTTCTCAATTGCTCCCATAAAGCTTAGGAGTGCTTCCTCACTTTGGAACTTGTCAACGTGCATGACACTTGGTTGGTCCCAGTCTATGAGTTTGGGATGGCAAAGGGGAAGGCCAATGAAGAGAATGGCAAGTTGGTGTAGGACAAAATTTCCCAGGAAGGTTTCATCATCAAAGACATCATCATAGGCTCTCACAACTTTCTCTTCTGAGATATCTTTGATGTCAGCGATTTTGCCCAGGGAAGGATAAGAGGCATAGATTTTTTCGTTGGTGCCCCAATTTGTGTTAGAGTCCATGCCAAGGCCTAGGTTCTTTTATCATTGGGTAGGTACAATAGGATCTTTCATTCCTTGTTCTTCATAACCAAGGCCACCTCCTTGGTAGTTCCATTTTTTTGTCACCATCTTGTGAGTTGTAGGGTACTTACCTTTGAAGTAATTGAGGCAACTTGTGTCCTTGGGTGGTGGATCCTTATAGAGACATTTGTTGATGTTTGGTGTCATTTCTTGGCTAGTCAAAGTACCCTTTGAGATAAAATTTGTAGGACCAAATTGTAGCACCTTGGTTGTCTTCGGTTCTGTCTTGCTTAGATGAGGTTGTAAGCCTTGAGTGTGTGGATAAATTGGCACTGCCCCAACTATGAAGGCATCAGATAAACTATACTCACCACAACCTCTGTTGTTGATCTTAACTGTGGAAAGGGTGGAGGAAAGGATTTTTTCTGGGTCTGAATGGATTCAAGATGAACTGGCGATAGAGATGCCAATGTCAATCCCAGGATAGTGATTTGAATGTAGAAAGGAGGTTTCCAATGCATTGCAGTATGTGAAGGGCTTGGGATCTGCATGGATGGTGATCACAGTGTTGTTATATGGGAATTTGATGCACTGATGGTAGGTGGAGGGGAAGGCTTGCATAGAATGAATCCATGGGCATCCAAGGAGGATGTTGAAGGTAAGGTCAAGATCAACAACATGACATAGTGTATCCTGGATAATGGGACCCACTTGGATGGGTAATGATATGGTGCCTTCAGAAGTATGCTCCAGATTTTCATAGGCTTTGATGGTAATGACTTCATTTGTTATATCAGCTTCAGTGCAACCCAATTATTTTATGAATTTTAGATTACATAGGTTTAGGGCTGATCCATTATCTATCATGACCCATTTAATGGCAAAATATTTAACCATGACAACAATACAGAGTGGGAGATTATGATCAGGTTCTTCTGAGGGTACATTTGTTGGTTTAAAAGAGACCCCACAAGATGCAGAGAGGTGTCTGATAAGGTTCTATAATTTAGTGAGGTTGATGTCGTTGGGAACACAGGATTCTTGTAAAGATTTATTAAGGATCTCTTCATAGGTGGGTGAAGTGCAGAGGAGATCCAAGATGGAAATTTGGGCTGGAGTATTTCCTAGGTTTTCCAAAATGTTGTATTGGGTACCAAAAGATGAAACGGTACTCACACCTGCAACTATTATTTAGCCTTAACGAATGGTGACTATGCATTAGTTATCAGCACCCTTGACATGGATGACATTGGCAGAGGACTAGACTTGGGATATGCAGCTGATGATATTATCATAGTTGATATATGCATTGATATAATATTTTCTATAAATGTTTTCTCCTTGCTTACCCTTCCCCTTGTCAGAGGACTGAGTAGGATTGCTTGGGCCTGTACCTGAAGTGTGTTTAGGGAATGCATTTTGATAGATTTTAAGGACTACGTTTGGTGATGGTTGAGTAGGAGTGTCAACTTCGATCTCTTTGTGGTTGATGAGATCCTAGATGTAATGTTTTAGCTTCATGCATTTGAGGGTGGTGTGTCTCTTAACACGGTGATATTCACAGTACTCATTGTCTTTATACTAGGCAAGCTTAGGTGTTGAGTCATCAAATGTCTACATTTTTGGGTACATGACCTAGTTAGCTTGGACCAGCTTGTGAAAGATGACATCTATGGGTTCACCCAAAGGGGTAAACATGCATTGTGGTGCATTTGAAGTGTGAGGCCTTTGTTGTCCATGAGGGACTGATATAGCATTTGTCTGGTTCATTGGATCTTGGTAGTTGTGTTGATATGATGTCCCTGGAGGGGGATAGATAGTCACATCTTGAGGGCGCATATTTTGCTAGTAAATCAGTTGGGGATACGCAGGATTGGGCTGTTGATACATGGGACGAGGTTGAGGGTATACTGGCGGTGCTTTCTGGTATGTTGGGGTAGGTGCATTAGGACCGGCTACCACAACCTAAACTTGTTTGGTGTCAGTGGCTCTGTTAGTTACTGCATTTTTGTTCTTGTTCCAATACCGTGATCAATCATTATTATGTTTGTCAGGTTGGGATTCCTTGTAGTTCTTGATTACACCATCTTCTATGAGACCTCATTCAAGATCCATGTCTTTGATTCTGATGTCTTGATAAGTTTGTATATAGTTCAAGCGCATGTGATAGGAGAGCTTAGGATGGAGGTTGTTAATGAAGATTTTGATAAGATGTTGCTTGGGGGGTTGGTAGGACAATCTTGTAGTAAGCCCTTGCCAGCACTAAAGATAATCGGCCATGCTCTCTCCTCCCTTTTGTTTGGAATTGCATAGGTCAAGGAGTGAGAGTTCATTTTCAACATTATGTGTGTATTGGGCCACAAACTATTCAAATAGTTTAGTGAAAGTAGAGACTGTGTCATAGGGGATTTTGGAGAACCACTCCAGAGAAGTTCCTCCTAAGCTCTTGGGAAATAGTCTCATGAGGAAATTATTTCTATAGGCCACTTCCTGGCATGCCAAGTAGAATTCTTTTGTGTGACTCATAGGATCTCCCTTTCCTCAATACTTATCAAATTTGGGTGTCTCAAAATTCTTGGGGAAGGGTATGGCAGTGATAGATTGATCAAATGGGTAAGGACACACCTCTTCAAACTTGAATGTTTTAGCCTTTATCCCTACTTTTAGCTCCTTGAGAGAATTCTTCATTTCCTCCCATTCATGGTTGATTTGTGGGGGAGGATTATTAACTGTGATGCCATGGGTTCCTTTAACCTGATATGGATCAAATGGAAAATATGGGGGATTTTGTGAGGGATATTGTGGTGTTTTATATGATGGTTGTTAGTCAGCATATATAGGTTGTTGTGGTGGAAGTTGTGGCTAAGGGGAATATTGTAGTGGAGGAGGTGGCGGCGCTTGATAAGGCTGTTGCAACTACTAGAAGTATGCTAGTATTTATTGAGGCATTGCATAAGTGGGCTAAGCCTGTTGCACACCTGCATAAGGTCGAGGATAGGTGTTTTGTAGTGGAATGCCCCCAGTGGGAACACTAAATTTATGTGGAGGTGGAATGGTTTGTGATGTAGTGAAAGATAGCATGGCTAGGTAGTTGGTGGAATGATTTTGCTGATGTTGCGTTGGTTCAATGAAAGGATTAGCAAACTGTTCTAGTGATTGTGCCATGAAAGGATTTGCCCCCTGTGTTTATGGTTGTGGCTAGTGTGTAACTTGGAGGGTGGATTTCATAGCTATGAAGGGGTTGATTTGTTACTGTTGTGCTTGGGATGTGAATGGATTGGTAATTTGATGTTGTGGTTGTTGTTGTTGGGATAGTTGTTGTATGGATTTTTGTTGTTGAATAGGTTTTTGTTGTTGGATAGGTTGTTGTTTTTGCTGGATTCGTTGTTGTTATTGGATAGGGTTTTGTTGTTGCTGGATTGGTTGTTGTTGTTGCTGGATTGGTATTTAGGGTATGACGAAGTGATTGGTAGATGGTTGTTGCATGGGAGGATTTGGATTGGTTTGCATTTGTGGAAAAAATGTTGGCACACATAACAGTTGTGTTACTAGTGTAGTGGGGAAAGTGGACCCTTGTGGAAATAAGGGTTGGTTATAGGCGTTGGCAGGTGGCATGCCTATGGTGAAGAAAGGTGGAATAGGCATGGAGACTTGGGTGCTTTGATGTTGCAAACTGGTTGTTGCACTTTGAATGGGCTGAGTAGGGATGGGTGGAATGGTGGTTTGCTGTGTACTAACTTGTGGTGGTGGAAATTGTGCCATGAATGTTGGAAATGTTTGCAAAAGTGGAGTAGCTGTGAACTAAGGAGTTGCTTGCATAGCGATGGGGGGTATTGCTTGTGCTACTGATGTTGTATCAAGAGGCAGGGCTCCTGAGGTAGATGAAGGTGTTGTGTGCATGATGGAGGGTGGGACGGAAGGTTGGACTACTTGTGAAATAAGAGTTCCCACTTGTAGGGCTTGCTGAAGTGGATCAAAAACTTCATTTCCAATGGGATGAGGACATTCCCCTAGAAGTGCCATAGGTCTTGTGACAAGTGTGGGTATAATCCAAGGTGGGAGTTGAAGTCCTTGTTGTTGAGTGTCCAAAAGTACCTGATTGTTGTTACATCCACTCATGTAATTCACCATGTGGACATGTCCTGGATGATTGATAAATATTTCTATGGTACTCATGATAGGCGTATCATTATTATCTACCCAGATGTTCTCAATATGTTCATTGGGTTGAGGTGCATAAGTAACCATGGCATTAGTGTTTTCAGTCACAAGATTAGATGAACTAGCGGCAAGATTAGGGTTCATGTTTGTCCTCTTCTTAGTGGCTCATGTGATAGGTGGCATGAAATAACTACCCTAAGGGAATATGAGATGCAAGATGTAATGCAAGGATGTACCTAGGAAGCTAAAGATGATGATGATGTGATTGTCTACCTAAGACAAACTTGTGGTCTTTGCCAGATGAGATTCTTTGTCAATGCAAACCAACCTTTTGATCAAGGTGATGAGGTTGCAAAGGCAAAGGGGAGTATCCTAAACAATGCTTAGTAAAGGACACTTAAGGATGGGGATTTTATTAAGATGTAGGTTTTGAGAAACTCAAAAGCGGATGAAATACAAAGTGGAGGATGTGACTAAGGATGCTAGGATGATGTTTCTAAAGATGACAACCTAAGGGAGGTCCCAAAAATGCAATCTAAGTGAGCTTAAGAAGAGGAGGAAATTTTTTTTGTCGTGGTAAACCAGCTAGTTATATTGTTCAAATCCAAGAAAAGTAGAATTTAGATGGTATTTTCTCATGAAACAAGAAACCTTGTTGTTATAGATCACTTTATCAAATTCTTCCCATTTATGAATCTCTTGTTTGATAGAATAAATGATGTGTTGGTACTTGGTAGCCTCTCGGGTTGTTTTTTTTGTTCTCTTTGCATGGGTGGTAACAGAATTTTTACCTTCTTATGCATCTTGGAATCGGTCATTTCCTATAAATAGATCTGATTTTAGATGAATAGTTGGAGGTTCTAGGACATATCTCACAAAAGACCAAATTCTGAAAAATAGAGCTCAAGGTAATCTTTGCAAAGGGACATTGTTCTGATGATTTGGAAAAAGTTTGATTTATGTCTGATTTTCAATAGGTTTGTTCCATAGCAAGAACCAAGTTCAACATAATCAAACCAAAAAAGAACAAGCATGTGTCTAAAAACAATCTGACAAGGGACAAAGCAACCTTGAAGGATACAAGCAAGTGACAAATTTGAATGTTGGGTATTTCATTTGTGTTTTGGATTTATCAATGTTCTTCAAACACTTCAAGTACACATCTACCTAAGGAATTGGCTTGAATGAAATATTATACACCCATTACTTGGTAGTCCTTTAGCTCACATAGCAATGTCACCCCCGAAAGGGCGCCCGTGTTTTTTCCTTTTTCCAGGTATTGTTGTCGTGCTACAAAGATTTCTTTCACAACACAATACTTTGGGACACATATGATGGGGATCTTGGGGGGAGATTCTTCCCTCCCCTCACACTATAATAAATCATCATTCGAAGGTGAATCAGGTAGCTTCTATGCTTAGAGTGTTTAGTAAGTGTCTCCATTTGATTGTATCCTCTATGTTCACGTAAGCACGATTCAGGCGTATAGCCCCATAGAGTGTCTTGACAAAAGTTGTCATGTAAATGTGATTGAGACCGTGAGGCCACTCTTAAGATAGACTAGAGCTGAGTATAAGCTCAAATTCCAATCAACTCCCAAGGATTTAACCCCAAAGATTAAATTTGATTAACGTGAGTTAGAGTTGTGTGGCTTACACCTCGTTCTCACGTGGGTCGTTCCCGAGAGATTTTTTCCTCGACCGACATGCCCATCTGAAGGATTAACTTGAAAAACATGGATTGGCAATGAGAGGGGTCTAGATTTATGATTTTCCCACAAGGGGAAAAGAGAATACTCTCCTACCCAATGTCATTTTCTCCCAAAAATGTAAGACAAAGTTTGTTTTGTCCCAAAATATTCAAATGTTTAACACAAAGCAAGTGTGTCTAGGTTTTTTATCTTCCCAAAAGGGAAGAGAGCATAATCCCCTAACACTTGCTTCAGATTAGACAAAAAAATATAGCTAATTAGTCTAGATGCCTAAGAAAAATTAAAACAAACACGATCATTTGGTCAATTTTTGAGTAAGGCAACCTGCAAGACAAACATGAGTAGTCTTTCAAACTTGTCTTTGGAAAATAGTGCTACAAGACAATTGGTTAGTAGTTTCAATTTTAGCCTTTGACAAGCATTGAAAACATAAAAATCACTTAAAAATTGTTATCAAATGATCAAAAATAGTCTGACAGAGCACAGACGCCGATGCAGGGTGCAGAGGTTGGTTCTGTGTTTTCCTCAAAAATGACAGAATGCAGGGAAACAAGCCAGAAAACACAGAAAAATAGAAAATCTATTATACCAGTCAGAGACGCCAATTCGTGAAATACAGATGTCGATCGATGCTTTTCTGAACTGGCATTTGCGTAGACACTAAAACTTGAGTCCGCATTTCTGTAGACATTGTTGTACCTGCAAGTTTTTAAAACACAACAAAAATAGTAAAAAGTGTTACTTTTTCTCTTTCTTAGTCTTTAGTTTGATCCAATTTAGCCATTTAGAGATTTTCTAAACAACTTAAAGCTAGTGTTCTTTTAAGAAGTTGTCAACTTTCATTCCCCTAGTAAAATTTTAACATTATAACTGCTTGTAAAATTGATCTCTACTAAAAAACATAATGCTCAAACATTAAAAAGCAGTGGGAAAGATAGTGAATCTTGAAAAACTAAAAAGTTATGTTTGGAAAGTCTCAAACTAGAAATTCCAGGTGGAGACACCAATTTAGTGCGTAGACACTGGTTTAGCATTGACGTTGAATGGCAGTTCAGAGAGAACTGGCATTTGCATAGACACCTCTGCGTAAAACATAGATGCTGATCCGCGTGCTTGGCAAAATTTGGAAGAAAAAAGACTAGAATTTAGAAGAATTTAGGGACGTGGCTCCCACTAGGCATGCCAGAATGTAGTATGAGGAAAATTTCAACCTGTAATCACTCACAAACAAGAAACCATTAGAGGGTTAGCATCTAAATTCAAAGTGAGATAAAAGCAAGCAAAACAAAGTAAAGTATCCTCATACATCAGATAGAGATAAAGCAAGTTGCACCCAAGAGGCTTATTTGATTTTCTCTTTTGGATGATTGTGGGTGTTCTCTCTCAAACACACAAATGCAAGTGGATCCCAAATGCAATGCAAGATTGATAAGAAAGAAGAGAGATTCAAGGGCTAGTATGAAGAACTAGTCTCAAATCTTCTTCAAGATGATAGATCAAACTATGAAATGATATGAATATGCAAAAAAACTATGATTCATTTACCAAATTGAAGCCTAACATGTGATTTCTAAGTGATTTAAGCTAAATATTAAGAGCATGAAAACAAGCTATGAAATTCTAAAGTAATTCTAGCATAATAATAATGTACAATGAGAGATGGAAAATGAAGAGGAGAAGGCCTCTATTATAGAATTTTGGAGGAGAAGAAGAGGGCTTGGATGATGTGGCATCTATGTGGCATCCACATATCCACATAAGAGCCACATAAGGGACACATAGGCTTGAGGGGATGGCCAATTTTGAGTCAAATATAGCATTTAATATTTAGTGGCTCAAGAATTCCAAGGGGGAGACAAAGTTGTAAGAGGAATTTAAGCTGAATAGGTGACATTTTTGGAGAGAATTCCCCATGTGGGTGAGCATTCTATTAGCCTTAAAAGGTTAGGAATCACCCTTTTAAGTATGATCAGAGAACAGTTAGGTAGGGAAACATGCTTAGGAAATGAGGTGATGGGAGTAGAGTAGGAATAGGGTAGGCTTAGGATAGGTCTCTAGGTTGGATTAATAGGTTCCTAGCTAGGGTTTAGATTATAATTCAAATTAGATTTGAATAAATCATAGTTTAGAAGAATTATAAATATGAAGGGATATTAATAAATATAAATTTATTAAAAAGGGAATTTTGTGAGGCAAATATATTTAAATAAAATACATTAGAATAGTATTTGGTCATTGATAAATACTAGCAAATGAAACTATTTAATTGATTGAATTAAATATTTAGAGGAACAAAAGGGAACTTAATATTAATAATAATAATAATATTTTTGGACGTCTACACTGTAATTATGGTTCCATTCCCAAATAATGCTATTTTTCCTAAATACGAAAAGTATGAAGGAGCATCCAATCTCCAAGATCATTTAAGGGAATTTTGTGCATTAATCCTTGAGTTTATGAATGATACAACGTATTTAATGAGTTTTTTTCCTAGGATTTTAGGAGGCATGGCAATGGAGTGGTTTTCCAAGTTACCCTCCGGCATCCAAACTTTTGAAGAATTGGCCTCCAAATTTGTGACTCATTATTCCTACAATATCAAACCGATGATAAATTTATGTAATACCAAGCAATGATGGGGAGAAGGATTCCTACTTTTCTTACAATGATGGAGAGCAGTATTCACTAGATACCCTCGAAGTGTACCTGAAAAAGAGAAGATGGACATCTTTATTAATAGCTTGACTAATGAGATGAATTACCAGTTAAGGTTACAATTTCCTAGGTCTTTCCAAGACCTAATTGAGAACAGGGTTACCACGGAAGAGGTATTGGTCAAAAGTGGAGAACTTAAGCTTTATAAAAACAATAACAATAATGCCTCCAATAACAAACAAAATAGAAATCCTCCTAAAAATAACCAGTTTTGGATGAGGAATAACAAAAAAGGAGTGGTTAATGATGGAGTTGTAGAGGCAAATAATTTGAAGGCCACCCCTTTCAATCTTACAAAAGGATCCACTAAAGCTAATAATGTGACTCAAGAACCCAAATTACCTTTCAACAAAAATACTAATAATAATAACTTTGGGAACAACCAAGGGGCTAACAAGCCTAAGTCATTCTTTACACCAACTCCTAAAAGGACATTCACACCTTTGGGTGAACCACTTGAGAAGGCATTGAGAACCCTCATTTCTAATAAGATTATTGACTTACCAAGAGCTCAACCATATGAACCACAAATCAAACCTACATGGTGGAGTGATTCTAATCATTGTGAATACCATAGGAATCGAGGACATAAAAAAAATGATTGCATGTGTTTGAGACACGTAGTGCAAGATCTAATTGAAAAAGGAATGATTAAGGTAGAAGGACCTCAAAATAATGAAGACCACATGGCATTTAAAACTCCTTTCTACAAACATGAAAAGTGTGAATCTTCCAATGCTCATAACAGAGGGAACAATGGCAACGATTTGAGAGGAAACAACAATGTAAACTTTGCCCATAGCTATGACAATACTATTAATGCCCTATCCAGACATGATAGTACTATTAATGTTGTGGTAATCAAAGAACAACCTAATCAAAAGACCTCTAATGTTGTAACTAGGGCAAAATCAGCAAGAGTTACCCTACAAGGAAGTGCCCCTAAAAATTTTGGTCTTACTTCAACAACTACTTTGGCTAAACCAACATCTTCTTCAGTAAAGCCTTATAGTTTGGTGGATCAATTGCACAAAACTCCAGCACAAATCTCTATCTTGGAGTTGTTGAAACTATCTCCTAATCACAAATAAATCTTGGAGAAAGCCCTAGTGGAAACTAATGTTCCTATAACCTTGGAGGAAGATAAGTTTCAAAATATGGTGGGACATATCATAGCTCCTCATTGTCTTTCATTCTCCAAACAAGTTGATATGTCTATTACCCACCCTTGAAATTCTACCTTTCATATAGAAGTGTTAATCCAAAGGCATAGGGTTAAGAGAGTTCTCATTTATGGGGAAGCCGGTCTTAATATTTGTACTTTAAACCTTGTCAAGTCTTTAGGGATATTTGAATCATCCATTGACCCTAAAAAAAAAATTACCATTAAGGCTTATGATGAGGAAGAAAGGTCTTCAAAAGGCATGATTGTTTTACCTATCCAAGTGGGACCTATCAAAAAAGATACCATATGTCAGGTTCTCGACATGAAATTAACTTATAATATCCTATTGGGAAGACCTTGGATTCATGAGATGCTAGTAGGACCTTCTACTTATCACCAATGCATAAAGTTTCCACATAGGGGTGAAGAGATCATATTGGAGGAGATTCTAATCCCTTTCAATATTGCAACACATTGATGCCAATTCATGAATTATTTATTCCTCACAATAGGGAAGGAGTCATCCCTAATGACACTAATGAAGAACATAAAGAGGAAAGTTTGAAGTTGACATCAAATTCTACCTCCACCTCAAACCCTAATCAAAGTAACTCAACTACATCAACTAAGGGAAAGGAAAAGATGAGTTATGAGGGTCAAAATTCACATGATAATTTAGTTAAGACCTCTACATTAAAGATGTAAATGTTACAATAGCCCCAAAGGATAACTGAGAGGGGGGGTGAATCAGTTATCAATAACTTCAGTTCTTTTTACTTCTTTAACTTTAGAATACAACAAAGTAAATGCTTAATCAGATAACACAATACTCAACACACAATTTG
>MU227529.1:3038216-3053894 GCA_018584345.1 Thuja plicata | reverse complement strand
GATTTGAGAAAGATGAATTTAGAAGAAAATAGATGATTAATTAATGATTAAGAAACCATTAATTAATAGATGAAAATTAGTGTTTTTAATGTCAAGTCGCAAGCCTGTCCATTTTAGGGTGTCTACACTACTAAGCATGCAAGAATTATTACAACCGCGCAAGTATAAACCGAATAGACGCGATGCTTCATTAAGTCAGCCTCACCAATTTAACTCTAACTTTGCAATCTTCTTGAAACACGTTTGGCACCTTTGGATTAATATCATCAAGTCATAACTAATCATGAATATACACATGCATATATAGAAGATAGGCACAACTCAAGAAACACATGATATACATCGGCCCTAAACCGTTACACTTCCAGAACTGTAATTGCCAATAACAGAATTACATAACTTTACTGAAACATCATATCTGGGTCTGCATGTATGAACATAACATAATAAACATGTCAACAACATGTATCTATCCATGCAAGTCTTCATATCATCATTCTGATAAGTACATACAGAATTACTACTGTGTATTATATGTTGTCATCAATGACAAACATACAATCAATCAACTACTCAGAATCAAATCTCCAACAGTACATTTCGAAGCCTTCCAAAGAAGAAAGAGAACCAGCTAAGAAGGATCAATACCAAAAGACTAGTGAATTGATGCATACCTTTGAAAAAAAATGTAGAATCAACTCCAAGGGAGTGGCGAAATATTATGTTTCCCTATTTTATTTACCAACCTCTCCTATGACACATGGAAAGCCATCAAGTGCTCATTCCCCTTGTAAATATAACTCTCATTTTGTAAGAGAGAGTGACACATCTACCTTAGAAAAGGAGGATAATGAAGTACTAAAATAGCTCTATAAGGAGGAAGAAACTTCAAATAATCCCATTGAAAGAGTACAACACATCAACATTCAAACCAATCAATATGGAAAAGGGTATCAAATTATGCAAAAAATGGGATATAAGGGAAGAGGACCCTTAGGAGTCCAGAATAGAGGATTGCTAGAACCCATTGAACCAGCTTGGAGATCAAAAGAAGAGAAATCCAGAATAGGTTTTCAACACAAAGGAGAAGGTTCAAGTCCAATGCATGATTTTAATGAACATGTACACATGGTAGGTTCTGAGAGTGAAGATGATTCTTGGGATTATGAGTGGGATTCCTTTCCACACATATGCAACTATTCCCAATATCACAAGTCAAGACAATAAAAATCAAGGTTTGAATTCTACACAAGTGTCAAGGCCATTACAAGGTCATTGGGAAAGTATAATAAGAATGACAATTTTCCAAATGAATACTTATCCTTAATGCACCTCGAACTCATTGATTGGGATTTATCCAAACCAAATGACTTATTATACTTTCCCAATGACCTTGTAATGGCCCAAAACCTAAATTTGGTTGAGCCATCTTCTTCCATCAATAAATACAATCCAGACATAATGATAGAGGCAGGGTTCCAACCTCTCAATCCACAAAATAAAAATACAAAATACAAAAAAAATGAAAAGGTCTAGGGGTGAAATGTGATAGTGCTAGAACCTAAAAAGGTAAAAAATATCAGATGTTTCCAAAGGTGAAAACCCAATTGTGGCACCTAAGGAAGAGAGGTTGGATACCCTACCCAAACATGAAGATGAAAGGTTACCCATCCTTATTGAACCAATGGAGAAAGTTAACATTGGCACCGAAGAGGATCCCAAGTTTATTCATTTAGCAACATCTTTGAGTCCATCAGAAAGGAAGGAGTTCATCGAATTCTTTCAAGAAAATTAAATTAAATTTGTGTAGTCTTATGTCGACACGCCAGGGTTAGATCCAAGCTTTATAATGCATCATTTAAATGTGAAACCCATAAAGAAAAAATTGAGAAAGATGCACCCTCATGTGGCACTTTTAGTAAAAGCAGAATTGGAAAAGCTACTCAAGGTTGGATTCATAAGAGTGATTGCATATGTAGAATGGATATCAAACATTTTATCAGTCACAAAAAATGACAAATACATTAGAGTTTGCATGGATTTTAGAGATCTCAATCTTGCTTTCCCAAAAGATGATTTTCCACTACCTAGCATTGACGCTATAGTGGACTTAACAGCGGGTCATTCTATGTTTCCTTTGATGGATGGATTTAGTGGATACAATAAAATTTGAATTGCACCTGAAGACCAAGAAAAGACATATTTTACATGCCCATGGAAAACCTTTTGTTGGAATTTGACGCCCTTCAATCTCAAAAATGCTGGAGCAACTTACCAAAGAGCAATGACCACCATATTCCATGATATGATGCATACCTTTTTAGAAGACTATGTGGATGATATTCTAGAAAAGTCACATGATAGAAAGGATCACTTACCAATATTAGAAAATGTATTCACAAGGTTAGATAAATTCAAAGTGAGACTCAAACCAAAGAAATGTGTTTTTGGGGTACAATCTGGCAAATTCTTAGGTTACATTATTTCGGCAAAAGGCATTTAACTTGATCCCGAGAAAGTGAAAGCTATAATGGACATGGAAATTCCTAATAATATTAGCCAAATGAGGTCTCTTCAAGGAAGGCTTCAATTTATAAGGAGAATTTTTTATGCCCTACATACCCATCCCTACATTTTGTAGGCAAAATGTTGGGTCCCCTTTTTTTCATTTTTGCCCTTCCCCTCATTTTCTTTTGTTTTTCTTGTTTCCCCTCTAGGATTTTCTTCCATGAGGGTTGTCCTTATTTTTATTTTTCCTTCTTGTGTCTCTGGGACCTAGTCCTGGAGTTTTTTTGTTCTTTCCAGATCCAGATTCCAGACTCTAGAATTCTCTTCCATTATGTCTTCTTTTGCGAGAAGGTATGGTTGCTTGGAATCCCCGGGCGCGGAGTTCAGAGGTTGGCCTATTCCAGGGTTTATAGAAATAATGAAACCTATTTTTACCCTAAGGGTATAAATAGAAGTTACCTTTCATTTTCACAGTTACCATGATTAAAACACTTGGAGCACTCAAAGCAATTTTAAGGTGATTAAGGTGATTAAACAGCGGATTGCTCCTTATGCTTAGTGGCTAATTGAACACTGATTTGCGGTGACTTGCTCATGATTGTTTGAAGGTGAACTTGTTGCAAACCACTTCCTATGCTCACCTTCCCTACATTCTTCATGTTCCAGGTTGGCTTTCAGCTTTTCCTTCTCTGGTTTTCTATTCCTCTGGTTTCCTGGTTTTCATTTATTTGTGTTGTTTTGTTTCTATTTTTCTCTTGTTTCCGTCTTTGGTTCTATTTCGTCACCTCCTGTTGGTGGGTTGGCTCTACTAGAGGGTTGTCCACCCTCTATGTAGTTGTAATGTAATGTATATTTTGTACATTATGGTAAAATATTTTTTGGGTTTCTGTAAATTCTGTACATTATGTGAATACTCCATAAATATTGTGTATATATCGTTGTTCTATGAGTCATGATTTGGCCCTTGTAATGCCTAAACCCTCTACATTTTAGTGTATATATCTCATGTATATCCTTCCATCCTAATGATCTCATTGTTCTCCATCATGTTTTGAGCCACCCTATCAAGCTCGTCGAGAGGTAGTCACCACGGTTTGAACTCGGCACCTCACTAGTTTGAGTGATGGTGGCTTTCTCTCTCCTCTATCATATCATTTTAATGGTGGGATCAATTTCCCATGAGTGGGAATTCAAACCCCATCCCATCTGGCATTCAATTTCCCCTATGTCAGCCCACTTGTCTCCATTAATGTCCTTTACACCACCTATTGTGTGGCCATGTGACAACCCATGTCAGCCTAGTGCTAACCCTTCCAGACTCCAGGTGCTGAGAAGCCCCTAGGTCTTCATTCTATCTTTGTCACCTATTCCAGTACCCTGGAGCCCTCGGGTGTTTTTCAAAATCCAATTCATGTATTTCTTAATACTCTAGAATTTTTGATGCGTGCTAACATTTTTGGATAGGTGCGAAATGGTGATTATTTCCCTAGAATCTGTAAAGTTATTATTATTGTATCATGTATTGATGGTTCTCCAGTCTTGTAGGTTGCAAACAGTTGATCAAGATGTCTGAAGTGATCACTCCTCCTAATAGCCTAGAGCTTCCTACTACCTCCACTCAGGTGGCCACAAAGACCAAGGCCGAAAAGATGCTAGCTAAGCTGCCACTGACCTCCAAATACCCGAAGGAGGGCATTCTTGTGGGGTCCAAGGTGGACTCCAAAATAGAGGAAATAATAGACACAGAGCCTAGACTCTAGGCTAAAATGCAAGGCTTAATTCTAGCCATATACAATTTGAAAGTTGGTGGAGATAGTATGGCCACTCACTTGGCTACCTTCGACATTATTAAGGCTGCAAACTTTCCCTGTTTGGTGCAATTACCAGAATTAATACTTCAAGTGGAAACACTATACAATGCACCTACTCAGACTATTCTGTTTGTTGATCCCTAGCCATTACAATATCCACCGACAATTGTCAATTTGGATGCAGCAACCTTTGCCTCAGGGCTGGGGATTCCACAATTCAAGGAGTCCATCATCATCAACCGGGACAAGTAGTTACAATAATTTGAGGAGGCTGCTCTCATCTCCCAGAAATACCTCAACTCTCAGTGGCTGAATTCTCCAAAGAGAGACCATAAAAATATGAAGTTGGAAATTCCCTGTGGGGATTTTAAAGAGCCCATTCAAGTGGGCATTATTTTTCTATGCAGGATCTTCAGACAGCCCCATGCCCAAGATTTCTTGGCATGGATGTATTATTTCCTTTACTGCATCACCACACAAAACCAAAATTTCAATTGGGCGGCTATCATAGCCAACCATGTGGACTTGCAGTTGAAGGGAGTTCTCTAGAATTCAAAGTTTTACATGACATCTTATGTGCTATGGGCACTGGCCCAACAAATACTAGCTTTTCAAAGTTTGCAAACAATGGGCATTCTTGGGAATGGGTTAGGCTAGCTAACGCCATGGGATCATTATCCCTAGGTCCAATGGGAACTAAGTTTCCCAAATTTTTACAGGGTAAATGATGCCTTCGTTTACCAAAACATTTTGGCACTCACTCAGGACTTTGGATACCATTTATCCCAAGAGGTGATGAACCTAGTGAGCACCTATGGAAATTATTTTATTCAATTCCAATATCACATGTATATTTGGGTGACCAACCTCTCTGGGAAACCCTATATTCTTCCCCGGTATTGCAGGAATAAAATCATTATTTTAGAGTTTTGACGGAAGATTTTGGAGTTGCACACCTTCTTCACAGTGAAGAAGGTCACCAATGTTTTGTTCCCAATCTCTTGTGGGAATTATACTTGTAGTCTGGCCATAGAAAAAGAGGCAAATAGTGATTTAAGGAGTCTGGGGTTGGTCAAATTTGACCACACCAGAAAAAAAATTTCATCCGCTCGAAAAGATAGCTTTGGCACTTCCCCGAGAATCCCCATCACATAGCAGATATTGAAGATTTTTGGGCAGATTGCCAAGACAAAAATAGATCTCTGGGCCTGCCAACATTCATGGATATCCAAGGGACTAAAGAAAGTGCTCGACCTTCAAAATTTTTTGAAGGGTTTTTTAGATGACGGGCTGCTGGAGGACCCAACATATAAAGGGTAGGGATTAGATAAACTAGGTCTCCCTTTGGTGGATTCTGCCACCCCAGAGGATTTGACAATAAAGGGAGTATGCCACCTCATTTTAGAGGCCATTCATAATTATTTTGCCTGGGTGTATCCCAAGAGCACCCGGAAGGGACCAATTATTCGAAGGCCTGCTATTGCCACCAGACCCAGCACAAGAAAGGGGAAGGAGAAAGAAGATACCCCAGCCAAGGTACCTCCTCTAGGTCTAGCCCCCATAATGGTGCAACTACAAAAATAAATGGATTCAGAAAGGCTGGCTAGCAAGCAGATAAGCACACAAATGTCCTTCGGCCTCCTCGTAACTCTAGTAGCATCTGGTCACCCAGTGGGATCCCTGTTAGTGGCCGCAATGATGAGTAGGTAGAATATCACTAAGGAAGGGTCTACAAGTATCTTAGACACTGGGGTCCCATTACTAATGAATAAGAATCAGAAGGTGACCCCCACTCCAAGCACAGCTGCTAGCCCCGGTATGCCAGACTTGCCTCTGGTTGATGTCAGTTTGGATTCCCCAAAACTCAAGAATATTTCTGATTCCTCTCCCCTACATGATCCTCACCCAAGAGAAAGAAAATATCCCCACAGAAGAAGAGGTCCCAAAACAAGAAGTTTCCGCAGAGAAGGAAGCCCAAGAGGAAATACAAAGGGAGCCCAAGCAGGAGAAAACACAATTCCAAGAGACTGAGGATGAACCAAGGCAAAGCATAGATAATAAATTGATGTTTGGGGAAACCAGACCCTCAAGATCACCCGTACCCCCAATCATCATGCTCCAAATGCCTTTGGTTGCTTCAGAGGACCAGTTGCCCCGGAGTACATTTGGAGAGGTAGTAAAGGTGGCCACATTGTTAAACTTTGGCCAGAGACCTCACCCACCTCCACAAGATATCCTAGTGGAGGAAGATGTTCCGACAAAAGAAACTGATGAGGCTGAAGAACAACACTACTAGAAAAATAGGGAAATCCCTGAAGATATAAATGTTGAATCAACTGATGCTGAGAAGAATGGGGAAATCCCTAAAAATATAGGTGATGTTGATACTAGGGGAGAAGAAGATCTAAACATCATGAAAGAGGATGCCAACCTAGAAAAAAATATTGAGGCCTCCAGAGAGCAGGAGAAACAACAAGAAAAAGAAAGAGAGAAAGAGCTCGATGACAATGTTGATCTCAGGAACACACCGCCAGATTTTGAAAGGGATCTAAGTGCCTAGGTCCTAACAGTGAAGCTGCCCTAGCTAACCCAGTGGCTAGTAGAATCAAGAAAGAGGAATGCCTTGGCAGTAATAACAGGCGTACTGCTCTCCCTAGCCAAGATGATGGCCTAAAATGTAGAGGCCCAGAAGCCTAAGAAGGCACGGACAGTCCATACCCTCCAGAATGGTCCAACAAGAAGTATGGTTGCAACAATCACAACACCTCCTCCAAATGCAGATGCAGTAGCCATAAGGCCTGAAGATTACACTATTACAGAAGTGGCACTGGGGAGAAGAGATAAGCAGGGTGAACTAGACCTGATAAGAGAGGCCACCAAAGTAGTGGACACCTAATACATTAAACAAGGCCAGAAGTTAAAGGAGGAAAAGGAGACCAATGAAAATATCCTCGCTCTTCTAGTAGAACTTACATAGCCTCTGGCCGAGATCCACCTGGAAGCTTCTACTTTCAGGTTACCGCTTTCTAAGGGTGATGTGGATTCTCTTAGGGCCATGAAGAAGAAGGCTTAGGCTATGGATGGGTGGGCCACTGAGTAGATAGCTGCCATAAGACAATTCCTAGTGGTGTCCCTCCCAGATCTTTACTAGATCAACATCTTTCTCAGCCAAGGAAATGGCTCCACTGTTATATGGGAGAAAGACTTAGAGAAGTATGAAAAATGGAAGGCTAGTTTAGAGGAAATTTTCAACATTGGAGAAGAAACCATCACAAAGGTGGGGATTTTGGGAGATGAATCATATGATTCTCTCCAGGCCCAGTACTCCAGACTCGGCCTCAAAATTGAGGTATGCAAGAAACTGGTTAAGGCTTTAAAAGAGAAGGTGACCATGGCCCAATATCCTTTGGGCCTATTCCAGGAATTTGTTGTAGGGGTGTCACAAGTCAACCCCTTCACCACTGAGACATGCACCCTGGAGGACTACATCCTCAGCAATTTGATGAGTGAATGGAGTCTATGTATCTAGTTGCCAGAGATTTTGACAGGGGCAGGTTATCAAGATTATCCAAGATGATGATCCAGGCACATGATGTCGTGAAGATGGTAAATGAATTCTGGAATGGGGCAAGAGAATTTGAAGAGAAGTTGGAGGCTATCCATGGTCAATGGGATAGCATCAAGGACATAGATGAAGAAGGTGTAAGCCAAGTATTAGAAGCATTCAAAAGTAGTAAGGAGAAATGACGTTTTCCAGATTCTGGAGATGTTCCATCGGCTATGCATATTTTGTATATTTATTATTTGAGCTTAAGCTCTTGGATCCCAGAGTTCCAGATCCACAGTTTTGTATTATTTGGATGACCTACATCCAGGTTCCCTGGAGTGGACCGGTCATTATCAGATAGTTAATAAGGATAACAGAAAGTAGGTGACTCCAGCAGGGCACGTCAGCCCAAAAGATGATTCTGACAGGTGGTTTTCTCAAGGTGTCACTCTAACATAACACCTGGAGCATCAAAGATAGTGAGCCTCTTTTCCATTAATGAGGCATGTAGCCCCAATCCCTAGGGGATCAAATTTTTTCAATTCTCCCTTTAGCTCTCTTCTCGAGGTTGATTCTTCCATACCTCTTTTCTTATCTCATTCTTCTAACATGTCAGACCTCTACTCTTCTCAAGGTCATTATAGCATGGTGCAGGTAGTACCGACCACCAAAAATTGTGTTTTATTGATTGAGTGTAAAGGTAAGTTAGGTTAATTTTAGGGCAAATCTATGTATAAATAATAAGTTTGACCTCATTCCAAGGGTCGGCAAAATTGATGATTTTGTAGTCCATAGCTAGAGCATTTTAGTCTCATTTTGAGTGGTTGTAGAGCTCAATGCTCCTCAATCTTTAGCAGTTCAGTAGATAGATGCTCCCTTGGAGCCATTGTTGATGTACTTACCAGTGATGCTGGAAAATCATTAATGAAGAAGGAAGGATTCTTGCAATGTTTTTGTTGGTTTCTTGATCTCTAAGTTAATACTCTTTTGTGTTGTATGTTTCTTATGTCCCTTACTCTTATATTTTAAGTAGATTAATGACCTTCTTTTCCCTCACTATTGGATATGTATGAACTGATGGTTCTGTGTGTATTTAGTATTTTAGTGTAGCATGTTAGAGAATGGTTGATGTTTTGAATGTATTTGCATGACTGTAGGTAGATGGAATACTTCTAACCCTGGCCTATCTTTGAATTTTATTTGGTTGATTAACAAATTATTTTAGGAAATACCACTTACCTAAATCCCTAGAGAAGATGAGCTGAGATAACTAGCTATCCCCCTTAACAAAATAGTCACAACACCCAACTTAGCTCCCACACCATCGAGACTTGACTCTCACATGCTTGAAGGCCCAAATAATCTCATTTCTCCAGACAACCTTTACAAGTGAAGTTGGCTGGTACCTTAGTACCTGATGACAACTTACCTCTGTTGGCAGACCCAGTCACAAACCCCCATCAACAGAAAATGGCACTAGAAAGAGGGCATGAGCTCATCCCCTTCTGAAGATTTATACTTTACACCACTTGAGGGTCCCCAAGCCATAGTTTTAGGAAGTAGACCTTTAGTGGGATTGGATCATTTTTGCAGCCCGATTTGAAAGAATCCTTAGATCAGCTCCCAATCCTAAAAGGTTTGTCAAACTTGAGCCTCCCACTCAAAAGAAATGGACCCTAAAATCCAAGCCAGCCAACATCATCTAGGGATCTACTACATCTTAGAATACCCAAGTCTCCCAGACAACCCAAAGGATTAACATCTAGACTAGCCAAAATTTAATACCCCCGATGGCTGCATATTTTGGTAACATCGGGTCCCCGATGGGAACATTTGTGGGTGCAACCAATGATCTCCCTACACACCCAAAAATTATTTGTCCCTGATATGAGCATTTAGGCTCATGAACCATAGAAGAGTATCTATAGGCATACAAAGATGCCATGAACCGACACCAGATCCAACATCAAGACGTTGTGACCCAGATGTTCCCTCTGTCCCTAGGACAGAATGAGCTAAATTGGTACCTTAACCTACCCGTCAACTCCATCAATAGTCGGCAGGATATGGAAGATGCCTTTCTAGCAGCCTTTCATGTACACATGGACCTATTGTGGTCCCATAGATAATTCATTTCCATTAGGAAGGAACCAAATGATCCCCTTGCAAC
Source organism: Thuja plicata (assembly GCA_018584345.1). Taxonomy (NCBI): domain Eukaryota; kingdom Viridiplantae; phylum Streptophyta; class Pinopsida; order Cupressales; family Cupressaceae; genus Thuja; species Thuja plicata. The sequence goes on along the minus strand of MU227529.1, from coordinate 3,043,858 downwards.
ATTCAACCATAGGTTCTAATGTGCCTTGAAGCGGTGCACGGGTCCTTTCATCCCATCCCCAGAAGTGACCATCCAGACATACCTGAATGTGATGGACCCTTTCATTGCCACTCTCCTATGGATAACTACCACACCCACTGACTGGGATACTCTGGAAAAGGTTTACAACCTAGCCTTGGAGTTGTCCCATGGTCTTAACAAATCTCCGAGCAGGATTGGGCAGAGCATGTCTTTCAACATGATACCCGGTGGAACTTCCTATGCTGGGGGATACAAACCCAATCAAGAAATGGGTGCCCCTACGATGGCCATGAATCCCCCACCATTTCCAATAGACCAACAGGCCCGGTATGTATACCCATCGCAAGCCTAGACAATACCGGGTCTCAAATTCGTTCACTGGAATCAGCCGCAGCAAGCACAACAACCACAAACACAACCCGCTAGAGTGCCTTTCTTCCAATTGTCCATGGTTGGAGGACTACCACCCTCAACTCTGGTACCCATTTCTACCTTCCTGGGGAACAAACAACAACAACCATCACATTGTGACGCAAACACCCAACTATACACTGAGGTTGAATCCCTCTGGCAACTATTGTCCTCACTGACTATGGACATGGGATAGCTGAAGGCAGGGTCTCTTACACCCCACAATACTGATTCCCAGAGAGGGAATATCTTCTCCAGCCAACAAAATAACAATACCAAAGGAAGAAATTACAACAACAGGCCTTAGCCCAACCAACAGCAATGGAACTGTGTGTAAGATTAACACCTTCATGAAATTAGGATAATAAGCAACAACTCTATAGAAAGAAAATGCTATTTAATCTAAGAATTGAAGTTTAAAACCCATATCATCTCATGGTTCTCTATCTAAGATTTTTTAAGAGAGCTCTATGTCTTAATCTCTCCCAAGGACAATCCTAGAACAAGAAATAAATGATAAACAATGCTCAAATATAACTCAAAATGCTCCAAGATGTGTTATAAAACAACAAATTCTCCTAAACATGATATGCTAAATGCTATGCAAATGCTAAAATGTGATCAAAAGCTCTCAAATGCTCTCCAAATGCCTATAATAAGGATTCTTTTCTCTTGAAATTCTTGGATCCCAAACACAAAGGAAATGGCTTGTATTTATAGCAATTTCCCAAGGGTAGGGGGTAGAGTGAGTTGATCATGATCAAAATTTGGTTAAGTCAAAATCTTTGAGGTGTTCTCAAATGGAGGGAAAGTTGGTTGGTTGTCTCAAAGAAATTAGGAATTAAATAACTCAATCTTTTAATTAATTTAGCCATGTAAGGGTGAATGGGTTGGATTTGATCTTTTTGATTTGAACTATACAATTAATTTATTAAAATCAATTGCATAATTTTGATTAATCCCTTTAGGCTTGAATTTAATTGTTTGATTTCATGATTATTTAATCCTTTAATTTGATTTGATTTTTGTCCACTTGATTTGATAAATTTCCATTTGATTTGATCCATTTGTTTTGCATTGAGATGAGATTTTAAGGCATTTGGCTGAGATTTACAATTTTGAATGCTTGAGATACATCTGGTCAATTTTAGGTGTCTACAAATTCCCCTCTTTGAATTGATGTGTGAAGTGCATTGATTCAAAGAAAGCTTGATGTCCTAATCATTGATTTGATACTAATGAACTGATTGACTGATATGAAAACCTGATATCAAACTCTAATATGAAACCCTGATTTGAAACTCTAATTTGAAACCCTGATTTGATGCCCTGATTTGATAACTCTGATTTGAAACTTTGATTTGATAACTCTGATTTGATAACCTGATTTGATGCCTCACTAATAAAGTTTGAAATTTCAATGCCCCAAATTTGATATAAGATATGATGCAGAATCCCAGTTGGATGATATGATGATGCCCCTTAGAAACGAAAGCATATTGATCTCAGATGTGAAAAATTTGATGAACACTGTTGATAGAATAGATCCAAGATGATTTCATTTCTGATAAACATTGAAGATGATCCTAGAAACAAAACATGCCCCAGTGTGAAGAGAATTTGATGATAACAGCTATGATTGAGAAAATGTTGTTGATATTTGAGATAAGTTGATGATGTTCGGATATCACTTGATGTTAGTCAGGATCACTTGGTTGATGTTGTATTGATGTCCATCGGATAGGATAATTAGGTTGATGGATTGATTGGATAAACTGATAATTCGCTCTTAAGATCTAGAGAGACAAACAAATGGACTGATTTTCCTTCCTCACGATCTAGAGTTAGGAAATTTGATGTGCTCGAAATGAGCAAATGGATGATGGGATAAATGATTGACGTTAGATGATCAATTGGATGATTCAACTAATTGATATTTGATTGGATTGGATTGTATTTGATGAGATGGTGGGAGGCTAATAGATAGGGTCATTTGATATGAGTCAAGTGCAAATATAGGGACGGAGATAAAAAGAGTTAGATTTCTCTGAGTTGATCAGATGGTGAGGTTTCCCCTAGGTGAGAAAATTGATATTGATGATATCCTTGATGTAGCATGTGATCAATTTGATGAATCAAATATTTGAGGGCATTGATTAGGACTTTGATGATGTAATCATGATTAACTTCCATCCCCTTAATTAAGGAAAAATACTTAAAATAATGCAATTAATCTATCATGAAAATGCAATGCAATGAAACTAATTGTCCTTGAGGTTTGTGAAAGAAATGCAAACAGAGATATCTTTTCATCATTAAGCATTGTAGAAATAGGATTTGATACAATCCTTACTGGTGCCACTGTGACCATAAGGATATGAATATGACTTTCATCTCATTTGGTAACCTTCTGCTAACCAAGTACAATCCTCACTAGTTGAATGACCAACTATGGGAGAATGAATACTAGTTTAATTAGATTCAATGTTGCAAGTGGATTGTGGTATTAAGATATTGAAGGTTTAAATAACCAAGGTATCCTTTTGCATGAACAAACAAAGGTTAACCCTCCTTCCTATATGAATTTCCTCGATGGTTCTTTGATGACCATTTCGTTAGACTAATTCACACAAGTTAAAAAAATTTCCTCAAGACAGTCACATAGGAACTTAAGAAAAACATCATGTCTCCATCATTGCCAATCTAGTCGAAACATCATTGATTAGCTAAAAATAACATGACTTAAAAAAGGGGAAATGAAAACTCCTCAAAAATTTCCAAGTATTTGTGAAATGTATCAAGATTTTCAAATAAGAATTCCAGACAGTCTGATCATTTAGGTTGTGTCAATTTTTAATCTTGATTAAATAAGTCAATGAAACTCAAGGATCATGTTATGCGAACGAACTGTTTAGGGTTGAACAATGATATCCATCAAAGGTTCCAAAAAAAAAAATCTCTCTTCTGAATCTGAAAATCTGCTTCTGATGTGTGACCAAGATGTTGCACTATTGAATTTGTTTGGTACCAAAATCTATAATGCATGCCCCCAAGTGATAAATGTGACCAATGTGAAACTTAGGGTGACTGAACCTAGAATGTGACAAAAATGAAGCTCTGAGACTTTATTAGGATGATGCACAAATGACGAATGCAATGAGGATATGGACAAATGAGATGATGAAATGCAATATGTACAAATGCAACTAGGAAAGACCTAAGGGACAAAGGGCGCCTATTTCCAGGTTTTCACCTCTTCAAATTATTACTCTTTTTCTCTTTTTTTCTTTTTTTTCTACCAAGGTGCCTATTGCTAGGTTTTCACCAAGACACTTTTTTCTCTTTTTCAAATGTTTTTTGCTTTTTGAACTTTCTGATTTTTTTTTATTTTGATCTTTTCTCATTTTTTTGGTATTTTTTGAATTTTTCCATGTACAAAGGTGATACTGACTCATATGATGCTTTCAACTTATACTCTTTCCTCTGATACTCTTTTCCTCTGAATCAGGTGTGGAACCTCTTAATATGAATGCTATTGATAGGTTCTTGCAATTCATCACCATCACAATCGGTCAATTTGTAGATCCCCATTCCAAATGAAGAAACAATGACAAAAGGACCAAACCAATTTGCCTCCCACTTTCCTTTCTTTTCTCTATCAGCCTGATTTTTTGGATTTTTTCTCAATACTAGATCTCCTATTTGAAAGGTTCTTGGTTTAATATGCTTGTTATAGTTCCTTGAAATTTGATTCTGATACACTTTAAAATGATCATAGGCTCGAGTTTGATGTTCCTCCAACATTTCCAATTGTTGAAGGAGGGAAAATCTATAATCTTCATCCATTGTTAATCCATTTAATGAGACTCCTAGGGATGGTATTTCAACTTCTAAAGGTAGAACAGCTTTGGCCCCATAAACCAATGAAAAAAGTGTAGCTCCTATCGGGGTTCGAATACTAGAACTATAGGCCCACAATGTTGGATTGATTTAAAGATGCCAATCCTTTCCTGATTTTCCAACGGATCTCTTAAGGATTTTAAGGATGTTCTTGTTAGTAGCTTCTTCTTTTCCATTACCTTAGGGATGTAAATGGATGAAGAGTGATGTGTAATATGGAATGTGTCACAAAGTTCATCAACATCTTTGTTCTTAAACTATTTTCCATTATTCATGATGATGGCATGAGGAATACAATATATGCAAATGATATGATTTAGGATAAACGTGGAAATTTGCTTCCTTGTTGTAGTTGATAAAGGGATAGCCTCAACCCATTTAGTGAAGTACTATGTAGCCATGATTATATACTTGTGTCCATTTGAAGAAGGTGGATAAATCATGCCAATTAAGTCAAAACCCCATTGATAGAATGGCCATGGTGTGAAAAAAGGGTGTAACTCTTATGCTGGTGCATGGATCATGTCTCCATGGTATTGACATTTTGCACAAGCTTTGACATATTTACAAGCATCTCTTTCTAAGGTTTTCCAAAAGTACCCCATACGTAATATTTTCTTAGCTAGTTTTAAACCACTCGAATGTGACCCACAAATCCCCTCGTAGACGTCTTTTAAATCTAATTTCAATTCATCTTCCTCTAGCCATCTAAGGATCATTCTATCAAGACCTTTATGATACAATGTGTTAGAAATGATGGTATAATGGGCTACTTGTCTTATGAAATTTTTCTTTTGAGCACGAGTTTGGTCATTGGGTAAGGTTTGATCTTTTAGGTAGGCATAGATGGGTCCATACCATGGTGAGTCATGTCCATTTAAAAGGGAAATAATTTGGGTATCAGGTAGGTCAAATGTTGGTTTAACCAATTCTTCCACCAAGAACTCATACTTTTCATTTTGATCGGGAATTTGAAGTAAAGATGCCAAAGTAGCCATTGCATCCATTGCTCTATTCTTGTCTCTTGGAATTTGTTCAAAAGTAATCAAAGAAAAGTACTTTTTCCAATCATCCACCAATTTCTTGTAAGGCATCATTTTTTCATCCTTATTATTATATTCATCATTAACTTGATTGATGACTAATTGAGAGTCCCCATAGACTTGTAATTCTGTGACATTCTATTCCAAGGCCATCTTGATACCTATGACCAAAGCTTCATACTCTGCTATGTTATTGGTGCAAGGGAACAATAACTTGTAAGATTTTGGGATTGTGTAACCTTGTGGTGTAATCAAAAGAATGCCTGC
>MU227529.1:2985970-3035464 GCA_018584345.1 Thuja plicata | reverse complement strand
TATCTTCTTTGTCCATTTCTTATTTGTCACATTCCCTTACAAAATGGGAATTTTATTTATGAGGTTGATGATCTTTGGATGGCTTCCCATGTGTCCTTGGAGATGTAGGTAAATCAAATAGGGAAACTGAATATTCCCCTACCCCTTTTGAGTTATTTTTGCATTGTTTCTCAAATTGATTCATTAGGTCGCTCATCTTTTTATAGTGATCTTTCTTAGTTTGGTCTCTCTCCTCCTTAGTGGTTTTATAATTTTCCATTCTCAATGTTGAAGTATAAATTTAATTCTCCTTTGAATTTGAACCCTCATAACTCATCTTATCTTTTCCCTTAGTCAATGTAGTTGAGTTAGTTTGAATAGGGTTAGAAGTTGATGTAACATTTGATGTTGGGTTTGAAATTTCCTCTTTGGCTTCCTTCCATGGTAATATTGGGGATGAATCCTTCCCTATTATGAGGAATATACAATTCATGACTTGGTTTTAAATCATTGCAATATTGGAAAGGATTTGAATCTCCTCCAATCGTGATCTCTTCCCCCATGTATGGAAATTTTATGCATTGGTGATATGTAGAAGGTACCGCTTGTATTTCATGTATCCATGGCCTCCCTAGTATGATTTTGTAGGTAAATTTTTAGGTCAAATGGTGCCCCTCAGTGGGTGCCATTTGTGTGTGTAAGATTAACACCTTCATGAAATTAGGATAATAAGCAACAACTCTATGGAAAGAAAATGTTATTTAATCTAAGAATTGAAGTTTAAAACCCATATCATCTCATGGTTCTCTATCTAAGATTTGTTAAGAGAGCTCTCAATCTTAATCTCTCCCAAGGATAATCCTAGAATGAGAAATAAATGATAAATAATGCTCAAATCTAGCTCAAAATGCTCCAAGATGTGTTATAAAACAACAAATGCTCCTAAACATGATATGCTAAATCCTATGCAAATGCTGAAATGTGATCAAAAGCTCTCAAATGCTCTCCAAATGCCTATAATAAGGATTCTTTTCTCTTGAAATTCTCAGATCCCAAACATAAAGGAAATGGCTTGTATTTGGCTGAGATTTACAATTTTGAATGCTTGAGATACACCTGGTCAATTTTAGGTGTCTACAGGAGTAACAATTCTAACACCGAAGGTCCTCCTATGAACTAAAACACCAATTAGGGTGGTGCTGGACCTTCCCATTTCATGCCAGTCATGGAACTCCAACCCTTGACTAATTGGTGTAGATTGCACGACACCGACTCTCACTCTAAGGTGAATTGTGCCACACTGGAGAAGGTCATCATGATCTCCCAGCTGGATAGACAACAAACTGCTGATCCTACTCCCCCAGAACCTCCCATACAAGAGCCCACTCATGGTGCCTTTTCCTATGAGACCGTCTTCTTTAGAGTAGACAAGGAAGATGAAGAAGAACTTGAACTATAAGGGTTCTTTGATGAATCTATTCTGGCCTTTGAGGCCAATGTCTTCACCAACCCATGGAATCCCTACAACACCCAGAGTTAGGCTGGTAAAGGACCAGTTTACATGCCTCCCAAAGACACCCCTCCCTGCAATAACACAACTGATCACCCCTTTCCTCCTAAGGGACCTAGCTCTAACTAAGATGAGGACCCAACTGAGGGAAGCCAACAATTCCCAAGGGGGAGGTTTGACATCACAAAGGTGTTAGAATTAACTACCACCTCCATGACCTTTATGGAGGTTTTGTTGAACTATCCCGAGTAGAGGAAGTCCCTTTTGAAGCTCTTGGGAAACTCAAAAACTATTAGTCACCCACCCAAGACTGTCACCTTTGATGACGCCAATGCGTCTATCTTCCAGGGAAACACTAAGGATCCTCCCTTCTTACTAGGCTTAAACATACAAGGGAATAACCTTTAGAATTGCTTGGTAGATTCTGGAGCTTCAGGAAACATCATGCCCTTATCCATATGCTAGAAGCTCAAATTTCATCCTGCTCCATCTAACAGCACAGTAGTTCAGCTGGACAAAACTATTGTAAAAATGGTAGGTGAGCTGAAGAACATCTAGATTTAGCTCATACAAGACCCCAGGATAGTGAGCGTAATTGACATCCAAGTGGTGGACATCCCAAAAACTTATGGGATGTTACTAAGTCACAATTGGTCTAAGTCCCTTAACAGGTATTTCTCCACTGACTTTTCCCACTTATGGCTCCCCTGGGAGGGAGAATCTAACCAAATCCGAGTAGAAAGTGAGCCCTGAATGAAAAAGACCCTCACCAAAGTTGGGAGGATAAATGAAGTCCTCTTCTCTGAGACTTCCCTTGAGGTGTATCACCCCCTAGAAATCTTGACGTTTGATTTCACCCCTAAGGAGGATCCCATTGTTTCTTAGAGAATGCAGGACCTAGACGAAAAACTAAGGAATGAGGTTAACTCACAAGGTACCACTGCGACCCCTGCTACACTCTTGTCCAGCACTTGGTGTTGTGTGCATTATCAAAAACATTAAGAACTAGAGTGTGAGCCATGTATTTCCGCTACCACCCAACACATCAATGCCCTCCAGGAGAAGAAACACTTTTTGGATATGCCTGGACCTAGCAATCATTCCAGTGGTATCCCCATGATGCCGCCAGTCCAAGAATCCCAGCCACAGGCTTCTCCAGGGAAAAACCTCACCCAAGTGCTATCAGAGTCAGAGGAAACTCCTCCCAACCTCCCCAAAAATAATCCAAAGGCCACTTCACCTTCCTAGCCCCCGACAATGAACAATGACTTGTGGACCCTTAAGTTTGATGGGTCCTAGTCCAAACAAGGTTGTGGGGCCAGAGTCTAATTGATCAACCCGCGGGGGAAATCCTTCCTCACATCTTATAGGCTATAGTTCAACTGCAAGAAAAATTTCATGGAGTATGAGGCCTTGGTCCTTGGACTCTTATTCGCACTAAGAAAGGGAATCACCCACCTTCAAGCACTAGGTGATTCAGATTTGATCGTAAAGCAGGTCTGGAGCCAATACACTTGTCATGATAAAAGGTTGGCCACATATCGCAATCAAGCATGGAGCCTCATCAAATATTTTGATGCCTTCAACATTGAACTCATTCCCTGGAAAAGAAACTATGTTCCAGATGCTCTCATCATATCTGCCAGCACCCTTGAGCCAATGGTTGGTTCCCAGCTCCAAAAATTCTCTGTTGAGATGATCCCCACCCTGTCTATCCCAGACAATGTCACCCACTTTTAGTTTTTTGAAGATGATTAGCATATCCTAGCTTTCATGGCCAATTTTTGTTTTTTCAAGGACCATATAGTGGAAGAGAGAGATCGTGATGATATTGGGCAGGGTGAAGAAGATGATGGGATCATAGACTTACCAACCAACACCATCCCAAAGGGGATGGTAGTGCTAGAATGAATCTTTGACTCGAACCCTCGAGGCCAGGATAAGATATCATCCTCCTCTGAGGGAGGAAATTTTTAAAAAGTAAACATCGGCCAGGCCAGTGAAGAAAAATTGGTACACATTGGCACCTCCTACTCCCCTGAGGAGAAGGAGAATATTCTCACAATTCTCTGAGAATACATTGATGTAATTGTGTGGGGGTATGAGAATTTGAAGACCTATGACACATCCATCATGACCCATACCATCCCACTAAAACCTAATGCTAAGCCCTTCTGACAAAATCAAAGACCGTTCAACCCATTGATTGATCCTCTAATTCATCAGGAGGTTCAAAATATGCTATCATCTTGGATCATCTTTCCAATCTGGCATACTACGTGGGTTGCCAACCTCATCCCTGTGAGGAAGAAAAGTAGTGAGATCTACCTTTGCATGGATTTTTAAAATTTAAATAAGGCATCTAAGAAGGATAATCACCCTCTCTCATTATTGGATGAGGTATTACAAATCGTGAATGGATCACAAATGATGTCCTTCCTAGATGGGTACTCTTGGTATAACCAAGTCATGGTTAAGTATGAAGATAGAGACAAAATGGTGTTTACCACAAAATGGAGAATGTTTTCATACCGGAGAATGCCCTTTGGCCTGATCAATGCAGGGGCCACATTTCAAAAGGCTATGGACATTGCGTTTGAAGGCCTAGTGAATCGGTGCATAATCATCTACATGGATGATTTGACCGTCTCTTCCTGAGATAGGCGTGATCATTCTTCCCACCTCGTGTAGATTTGTGAGAGATGTCACCAGTATGGAATATCGCTCAACCCCAAGAAATGTATATTTGGGATGATTGAAGGGAAGCTACTCGAGCATATTGTCTTTGAGAAGGGTATATCCATCAACCCTGAAAGAGTTGAAGCATTGCTAAATCTACAGATGCCCAGTAGCAAGAAGGAAATGAGATCTTTCTTTGGGAAGATCAATTTTTTCTGGCGGTTCATCACTAAATTTGTCGAGATAGTGAAGCCACTCAATGAAATGAAGAAGAAAGATACAAAGATTGAGTGGAGTCCTAAGGTGAAGCGGGCATTCACCCAGATTAAACAAACAATTTTGGAGGCACCAATCTTGGCTAGTCTAGGTTATTCCCTCCTTTTTCATATATATTCCTTTTCTTCACCACATTCTGTCATAGTAGTTTTGACCCAAAAGGTCAAGGGGGAATAATTACTAATAGCTTTTATGAGCTCCCCCTTTAAGAACACTGAAGTTTGGTATTCACCTTTGGAAAAGTAGGCCTTTTCTCTCATTCGCACTGTGAAGAAATTCTGGCATTACAGTCTCTGGAGCAAAGTGCACACTATCATCCCAGACCAAGTTGTTAAGTCTCTGCTCCTACAGAGCGAATTGGGTGAAAGATAGGGGAAATAGATAGCCATCCTCCAAGAGTATGATTTGGAAATGCAACCCATGAAGATAGTTCAAGACCAGGGACTATGTAGGGCTATGGTAGAAGAGACTCCCAACATCAAATGCTAGACATACACAGTAGAGTCCATCAATCAAGATCCATGGTATACTGACCTGCTATACTTATTATTGAACAATAAATTCCCAGAGGGGCTACCCTGAAACAAACATCGCACCCTATGGCTGAAAAGCATGCACTTCATGATAATAAAAAATGGAATGCTTTTCCATAAGAATTATGAAGGGATGTACCTCCAGTGCATAGACAGGGACCAGGCTGCAAAAATTATCGATGAACTTCATTGGCAGTTTGGAACTAGGCATGGCTCAATTGATGCCACTACCCATCAAATCCTCCAGGATGGATACTAATGGCCTTGTATCTTCAAAGATGTCTACACTCACGTTAGGAAATGTCATACTTGCCAAATATCGATACATCATGAGCAAAACCTGGCCATGCCTCTGCAGCCGGTCTTTGAAGCTAGACCCTTCATCCAATGGGCATTTAACTTCATCGAGGAAATTAACCCCAACTCATCTACCAACCACTGGTATATTTTGACTGCTACCGACTATTGCACCTAGTGGTCTAAAGTTATTCCTTGTAAAAACAACACGGCAAACATAGTCATAAAACTCCTGGAAGAAAACATTGTCACAAGATTTGGAATGCCTTTTGCTATAGTATGTGGCAATGGTCTGGCATTTTCTTCAGCATAATTACTTGAATGGACCTACGATAGGAGGGTCACCTTGAAGTTCTCTAGCAACTATTACCCCTAGGGAAATGATGTTTTCGAGTCTACCAATAAAAATTTACTTGAGGTGATCAAACATATGTTAGAACAGAACCCCCAGGACTGGCACCAAAAGCTTAGATTCACTCTCTAGGTGGATCATATCCAAATAAAGGCAACCTTGGGGACATCCCCATTCCATCTAGTTTATGGCCAGAATCCAGTATTCCCCATCAACTTACAGATCCCAGTTTTATAGTTCATGTGGGAATTCAGCAACTGGGATAACATAGTGGAAGTTCAGCTTTTGAACCTTGTGCAGATGGAGGAACAAAGAGACGTAGCCCTTGAACATTTCATGCATCACCAAGTAGTAGTAAAGTGATGGTTTGACAGAAGAGCCCAGTATAAGGCCTTTCAGATTTTGGACTTGGTTCTCTTGTGGGACAAGGCCTGGGAAAAGAAGGGAAAGCACACTAAGTTTCAACGGCTCTGGCTTGGACCATACCTGATATCTACAATTTGTGGGGAAAACACTTATCGCCTCAACACTATGATTGGAGAAGCCGTCCCATTTCCTTTCAATGGATAGTTTCTCAAACATTACTTTGAATAATGTAGGTGGTGAGTTTTATTTAAGTTGTAATATATGTATATTTCTTGCTTGTAAATACTCTTTCCCAGTGCTCCATTTGAAGCACCCTGTAAATAGTTATTGTTGGCCACCCCTCTAGGGTTGCCTTCCCTTGGTTTTTTCATTTGCATTCAGTTTCTACTTGTTTTCCTTTGCCTTTTGGGTTCCCAACATGTTGCCTATATTTTGTAGACCGGTATGCCTTGCATAACATCTAGTCTTTGGAATGGTACCTTATGCATTCCGCTAAATTTGGAATCTATTGTTAGCATAGTAGAATTTGTCTGCGCTCCGAGGTTATTTTGTAAGTGTGCTAAAAGGTTATGGGTGATCTTCATCGGATTCACATCAGTTAAAGGAAAATCTAAGAAGCATGTAATCAGATACCTTGAGGGCAGATTGTCCACACTGGTGATTGACCAAGTTTGAAAGTTAGTAAAAATATCCCAGGACCAAAACTTTCTCTCCTATTTGGTAATTTAAAAGTTGGGTGGCAAGGTGAAAGAAGTATCACCGTCAAAATTAGCTAAGCTTAAGGTTCACGGTGAAAGGAGTACTGCCTTTCCATCCAGAAAAGGAAAATAAAAGAAAGAACTGAAGAATGGAGAATTTTGGTATCTGGAGGAAACATGCATGATATGATGACTTTGGTTTGGTTTTCTTAGTGTCTCCTCTCTATTTCTCCCAGAGGTCATTGGCTTAGTTTTCTTTCAAAGCACACACTTCACAACTGAAGGACCAAAAGATTGAATCAAGTGGTGAGCTCAATTTTTTCCAGACACCTTGCATTATGCAAGCAGAATTCTCCAAGTAAATATTTATTCCAGTTTTGCTAACCAGAGATTCTAAAGTTCTTGAATGCATTAAGGCATCTTTCCCAGATAGTCGCCATTTGTTATGCCCCGCATACCTATCCCTACATTTTGTAGGCAAAATGTTGGGTCCCCTTTTTTTCTCTTTTTCCCTTCCCCTCATTTTCTTTTGTTTTCCATGTTTCCCTTCCAGGATTTTCTTCCAAGAGGGTTGTCCTTATTTTTCTTTTGTCTTCTTGTGTCTCCAGGACCCAGTCCCAGAGTTTATTTGTTCTTTCCAGAGCTGGATTTCAAACTCTGGAATTCTCTGCCATTATGTCTTCTTTTGCGAGAAGGTATGGTTGCTTATAATCCTTGGGCCTGGAGTCCGGAGGTCAGCCTATTCCAAGGTTTGCATAAATAATGCAACCTATTTTTACCCTAAGGGTATAAATAGAAGTTACATGTCATTTTCACAGTTACCGCGATTAAAACATTTGGATCACTCAGAGAGATTTTAAGGCGATTAAACAGTGAATTGCTCCCTATTCTTAGTGGCTAATTGAATGTTGATTTGCGGTGACTTGCTTGTGATTGTTTGAAGGTGAAATCATTGCAGAGCACTTCTTGTACTTGCTTTCCCTACACTCTTCGTGTTTCAAGTTGGCTTTTGGCTTTTCCTTCTCTGGTTTTTTGTTCCTCTGGTTTCCTGGTTTTCATTTGTTTGTGTTGTTTTGTTTCTAGTTTGCTCTTGTTTCCATCTTTGGTTCTATTTCATCACCTCCTATTGGTGGATTGGCTCTACCAAAGGGTTTTCCACCCTCTGTGTAGTTGTAATGTAATCTATATTATATACATTATGGTAGAATAGTTTTTGGCTGTCTATAAATTATGTATATTGTGTGAATACTCTGTAAATATTGTGTATATGTTGTTGTTCTGTGAGCCATGCTTTGGCCCTCACAATGCCTTGACCCTCTATATTTTAGTGTATATATCTCATGTATATCCTTTTTTCCTAACAAGCTCGTCGCACTCCATCATGTTTTGAACCACCCTGTCGAGCTCGTCGAGAGGTAGTCGTCACGATTTGAAATCGGCACCTTGCTAGTTTGAGCCATGGCAGCTTTCTCTCTCCTCTATCATATAATCTTAATGGTGGGATTAATTTCCCACAAGTGGGCATTCAAACCCCATCCCATCTAGCATTCAATTTCCCCTGTATCATCCCACTTGTTGCCATTAATACTCTTTACGCCACCTGTCACATAGCCATGTGATGAACCATGTCATCCAAGTACGACTTCCTACTGGTCACATTGACAATGGCTAACCCTTCTAGACTCTGGGTGCTACGAAGCCCCTAGGTCTTCATTCCATCTTTTTCACCTAGTCCAGTACCCTAAAGCCCCTGGTGTTTATCAGAATCCAATTCATGTATGTCTTAATACTCTAGGATTTTTTATGTGCGCTAACATTTTTAGACAGGTGCAAAATGGTGATGATCTCCCTGGAATCTATAAAGTTATTATTATTGTATCATGTATTGACGGTTCTCCAGTCTTGCAGGTTGCAGATAGTTGATCAAGATGTCTAAAGTGATCACTCCTCATGATAGCCCAAAGCTGCCTACTACCTCCACTCGAGCGGCCACAAAGACCAAGGCCAAAAAGATGTTGGCTAAGCTACCACTGACCTCTAAATACCTAAAGGAGTGTGTTCTCATGAGGTCCAAGGTGGACTCCAAAATGTAGGAAATAACAGACATAGAGCCTGGACTCTAGGCTGAAATGCAAGGCTTAATTCAATCCATATACAAACTGAAAGCAGACGGAGATAGTATGGCCACTCACTTGGCTGCCTCTGGCATTATTAAGGCTGCAAAATTTCCCTACTTAGTGCAATCACTGGAATTAATACTTCAACTGGAAACACTATACAATGCACCTATTTGGACTATTCTACTCGCTGATCCCTGACTGTTATAATATCTAGCAACAATTGTCAATCTAGATGCATCATCCTTTGCCTCGGGGCTGGGGATTCCATAATTCAAGGGGTCCATCATCATCAACTAGGCCAAGCCATTACAAGAATTTGAGGAGGCTACTCTCATCTCCCGGCAATACCTCAACTCTCAGTGGCTAAAGTCTCCAAAGAGGGACCATAAAAAGATGAATTTGGAAATTTCCCATGGGGATTTCAAAGAGCCCATTCAAGTGGGCATTATTTTTCTAGGTAGGATCTTCAAACAGCCCCATGCCTAGGATTTCTTGGCATGGATGTATTATTTCCTTTACTGCATCACCACGCACAACCAGACTTTCAATTGGGCGGCTATCATAGCCAACCATGTGGACTCATGGTTGAAGGGAGTTCTCTAGAATTCAAATTTTTACATGACATCTTATCTACTATGGGCATTGGCCCAACAAAGACCAGATTTTCTGGATTTGCAAATAATGGGAATTCTTGTGAATGGGTGAAACTAGCTAACACCATGGGATCATTATCCCCAGGTCCAATGGGAACTAAGTTTCCCAAATTTTTGTAGGGTAAGCGATGCCTTCGTTTACCAAAACATTTTGACACTCACTCGAGATTCTAGATATCAGTTATCATAAGAGGCAATGAACCTAGTGAGAACCTACAAAAATTATTTTATTCAATTATAGTAGCACACGTATATTCAGGTGACCGGCTTCTCTAGGAAACCCTATCTTCTTCCCCGGTATTGCAGGAATAGAATCATTCTTTTAGAGTTTTGTCGGCAAATTTTGGAGCTGCACACCTTCTTCACGGTGAAGAAGGTCACCAATGTTCCATTCCCAATCTCTTGTGGAATTATACTTGTAGTCTGGCTGCAGAAAAAGAGGCAGATATTTAGTTAAGGAGTCTGGGGTTGGTCGAATTCGACCACACCAGAAAAAGTTTTTATCCGCTTGAAAAGATAGCTTTGGCACTTCCCTGGGCATCCCTGCCACACATAGCAAAAATTGAAGATTTTTGGGCAGATTGCCAAGATAGTTCTAATCTCCGGGCCTGCCAACATTCACGGATGTCCAAGGGACTGATGAAAGTGCTTGACCTTCAAAATTTTCCAAAGGGTTTTTCAGATGACAGGCCGCTGGAGGACCCAGCATATAAAGGGTAGGGATTAGATAAACTGGATCTCCCTCTGGTGGATTGGGCCACCCCAAAGGATTTGACAATAGAGGGATTATGCCACAACATTTTATAGGCCAGTCATAATTATCTTGCCCAGGTGTGTCCCAAGAGCACCCAGAAGGGACCAATTGTTTGAAGGCTCGCTACTACTGCCAGACCCAGCACAAGAAAGGGGAAGGAGAAAGAAGATACCCAAGCCAAGGTACCTCCTCCAGGTCTGGCCCACATAATGGTGCATATAAAAAATTAAATGGAGTTGGCAAGGCTAGCTAGCTCACAGATAAGCACACAAATATCCTTCAAACTCCTTGTAAATCCAGTAGCATCTGCTCACTTGGTGGGATCCCCATTGTTGGCCACAATGATGAGTAAGAAAACTCTAGCTAAGGTAGGGTCTACATGTATCTTAGACACTAGGGTCCTATTACTAAGGAAGATGAAGCAGAAGGTGACCACCACTCCAAGCATGGCCGCTAGCTCCGGTATGCCAGACTTGCCTCTGGTTGATGTCATTTCAGATTCCCTAGAACTTGACAATATTTTTTATTCCTCTTCCCCACATGACAAATTTGATGACATCTTCGAGGTAGATGAGCTCATGAACCTTCATGAGGATGTAGATCAAGTGGTGGAGGAGATTGCAACCCAAGAGAAAGAAAATGTCCCCACAGAAGAAGAGGTCCTGGAACAAGAAGCTACCGCAGAGCAAGAAGCCCGAGAGGAAATACAAAGGGAGACCGAGTGGGATAAAATGCCAGTCCAAGAGATGGAGGATGAACCTAGGCAAAGCATTGATGAGAAACCGATTGTTGGGAAAACTGGATCCTTGGGATCAACCGTACCCCCAATCATCATGCTCCAAACACCTTTGGTTGCTTTGGAGGACCAGTTTCCCTAGAGTATGTTCGGGGAGGTAGTAAAGGTGGCCACATTATTAAACTTTGGCTAGAGACCTCACCAACCTCCACAAGATGTCACAATGGAGGAAGATGTTTCAGAAAAAGAAACTGATGAGGCCAAAGAACAACAGTAGTAGAAAAATGGGGAAATCCCCAAAGATATAAACATTGAATCAACTGATGCTGAGAAGAACAGGGAAATCTCCAAAAATACAAGTGATGTTGATACCAGAGGAGAAGAAGCTCCAGACATCATGAAAGAGGATGCCAACTTGGAAAAAAATATTGAGGCCTCCAGAGAGCAGGAGAAATAATAGGAACAAGAAAGAGAGAAAGAGCCCGATGACAATGTTGATCCCAAGAACACACCGCCAGATTTTGAAAGGCATCCAAGTGCCCAGGTCCTAATAGTGAAGCCACCCCAACCACCCTAATGGATGGTAGAATCAATAAGAGGAAGTCCCTGACGGTAACAACAAGCATTCCTCTCTCCCTAGCTGAGATGATGGCTCAAAATGTAGAGGTCCAGATGCCTAAGAAGACATGGATAGTCCATACCCTCCAAACTGGTCCAATAGGAAGTATGGTTGTGACAATCTTAACACCTCCTCTAGATGTAGATGCAGCGGTCGTAAGGCCTAAAGATTACACTATTACAGAAGTGGCACTGGGGAGAAGAGATAAGTAGGGTGAACTAGACCTGTTGAGAGATGCCACCAAAGCAGTGTAGGCCTAATACATTAAACAAGGCCATAATTTAAAGGAGGAAAAGGAGACCAATGCAAATATCCTCGCTCTTTTGGCAGAACTTACACAGCCTCTCACCGAGATCCACCTTGAAGCTTCTACTTCTAGGTTGTTGCTTGCTTAGGGTGACATGGATTCTCTCAGGGCCATGAAGAAGAAGGCTCAGGCTGTGGATGGGTGGGTCACCAAGCAGATAGCTACCATAAGACAATTCCTAGTGGTGTCCCTCCTAGATCTTTACCAGATCAACATCCTCCTTAGCCAGGCAAATGGCTCTGTTATTGTATGGGAGAAAGACTTAGAGAAGTATGAAAAATGGAAGGCCATTTTGGAGAAAATTTTCAATGCCAGAGAAGAAACCATCACAGAGGAAGGGATTTTGGGAGATGAATCATATGATTCTCTCTAGGCCCAGTACTCCAGACTTGGCCTCAAAATTGAGGTATGAAAGGAACTGGTTAAGGCCTTAAAAGAGAAAGTGACCATGGCCCAATATCCTTTGGGCCTATTCTAGGAATTTTTGGTAGGGGTGTCACAAGTCAACCCCTTCACCATCGAGACATGCACCCCGGAGGACTACATCCTCAACAAATTTGATGAGAGAATGGAGTCTCTGTATCCAGTTGCCAGAGATTTTGACAGGGGCAGGTTATCAAGATTATCCAAGATGATGATCTAGGCACATGATGTCATGAAGATGGTAGATGAATTTTGGAATGGGGCCAGAGAAGTTGAAGAGAAGTTGGAGGTTGTCTTCAGTTGATGGGAAAGCATCAAGGACATAGATGAAGAAGGCCTAAGCCAAGTATTAGAAGCATTCAAAATCAGTAAGGAGCAATGAGGCTTTTTGAATTCTAGAGATGTTCCATCGACCGTGCATATTTTGCATTATTTATTCTTTTAGCTTAAGCTCATGGATCCTAGAATTCTGGATCCATAGTTTTGTATTCTTTGGATGACCTGCGTCTAGGTTCCCTGGAGTCGACTGGTCATTATCAGACAGTTAATAAGGATGTTAGAAAGTAGGTGACTCTAGCAGGGCACGTCGACCTGAAAGATGATTCTGGCAGGTGGTCTTCCCAAGGCACCGCTCCAACATAACACCTAACACATCAGAGATAGTGAGCCACTTTTCCATTAATCAGGCATGTAGCCTCAATCCTTGGGGGATCATATTTCTTCTATTCTCCCTCTGGCTCTCTTCTCAAGGCTGATTCTTCTATACCTCTTTTCTTATCTCATTCTTCTAACATGTCAAACCTCTGCTCTTATCCAGGTTGTTTTAGCATGGTGCAAGTAGTACCAGCCACCGGAAATTGTATTTTATTGATTGAGTGTAAAGGTAAGTTAGGTTAATTTTAGGGCAAATCTATGTATAAATACTAATTCCAACCTCATTCCAAGGGTCAGCAAAATTGATGATTTTGCAGTCCCTAGCTAGAGCATTTTAGTTTCATTTTGAGTGGTTGAAGAGCTCAATGCTCCTTAGTCTTTAGTAGTTCAATAGATAGATGCTCCCTTGGAGCCATTTTTGATGTACTTACCAAAGATGCTAGAAAATCATTAATGAAGAAGGAAGGATTCTTGCAATGTTGTTGTTGGTTTATTGATCTCTGAGTTAATACTCTTTTGTGTTGTATGTTTCTTGTGTCCCTTGCTTTGATATTTTAATTGCTCTGATATTTTAAGGAAATTAACGACCTTTTCCCTCGCTATTGGATATGTATGAACTGATGGTTTTGTGTGTATTCAATATTTTAGTGTAGCATGTTAGAGCATGGTTGATGTTTTGAATGTATTTGCATGACTATAGGTAGTTGGAATACTTCTAACCCTGGCCTATCTTTTGAATTTTATTTGGTTGATTAATGAATGCTTGTAGGAAACCCCACTTACCTAAATCCCTAGAGAAGAGGAGCCAAGATAACCAGCTATCCCCAAAAAAAAAACAATCACAACACCCAACTTAGCTCCTGCACCGTCGAGACCTGACTCTCACACACTTAAAGGCCCAGAGTATCTCATTTCTCTGGACAACCTTTACAAGTGAAGTTGGCCGGTACCCTGGTACTTGGTGACAACTTACCTCTATTGGCAGACCCGGTCACAAACCCCTGTCAATAGATTTATTTCTGAATTGGCGGAAAAATGCCATTCATTCACAAGGTTCCTACATAAAGACACCATTTTTACATGGGATGAGGATTCTGACAAAGCTTTCACATTGTTAAAAACATACTTGGTGAATCTTCCCATCTTGATGTCACCTATCAAAGGCAAACCCTTGTTACTTTACATATTAGACATTACATGTTGATGCATAAAGTGAAGTTAATTGCCAAAATTGATCCTTTGAAGTATCTACTTAGTAAAATATCCCTAATGGGAAGGATTGAAAAATGGGTGATGGTACTTAGTGAGTTTGACATTGAGCACATGGACAAGATGACAATAAAGGGACAATTAAATGTTGATCATTTGGTCGAACATCCTTTAGAGTCTACACATCCAATTCAAGTAGAGTTTCCTAATTCAGAGATTGTTAATGTGGAAGAAAAGACATGGACCTTATATTTTGATGGATCATATACTCAAAGTGGTTCAGGGGCAGGAATTCTTTTGATAACACCTCAAGGTTACACAGTTCCCAAATCTTACAAACTATTGTTTCCTCGCACAAATAATATTACCGAATATGAAGCTTTGGTCATAGGTCTCAAAATGGCTTTGGAATGGAGTGTCACAGAATTTCAAGTTTATAGAGACTCTCAATTAGTCATCAACCAAATCAATGATGAATACAATACCAAAGATGAAAAATTGATGCCATATAAAAGGATGGTGGATGATTAGAAAAAATATTTTGCTTTGATTACTTTTGAGAAAATTCCATGAGAGAAAAATAGAGCAACTGATGCAATGGATACCTTGGCTTCATTACTCCAAATGCCTGATCAAAATGCGAGGTACGAATTCTTGGTGGAAGATTTGGCAAAACCATCATTTGACTTACCTAATACCCAAATAATTTCCCTTCTTAACGGACATGACTCACCTTGGTATGGACTAATTTACACTTATCTTAAAAACCAAACCTTGCCTTTGGACCAAACTCAAGCTCAAAAATGACATTTCATAAGACAATCGGCTCATTATACCATCCTATCAGACACATTGTATCACAAAGGTCTTGACGTAATGCTCCCTAGGTGTCTAGAGGATGAGGAGTTGATATTAGCTTTAAGAGCTATCCACGAGGGGATTTGTGGGTCACATTCGAGTGGATTAAATTTAGCTAAGAAAATCCTTCGCATGGGGTATTTTTCGAAAGCCTTAGAGAAAGATGCTTGTCAATTTGTAAAATTTTGTGCTAAATGTCAATATCATGGAGACATGATCCATGCACAAGCACAATAATTGCATCCATTTATCACACTATGGTCATTTTATCAATGGAGTTTTGATCTAATTGGCATGATTTACCCACCATCTTCTAATGGACATAAATATATCCTCACAGTGACAGAATATTTCACTAAATGGGTAGAGTCTATTCCTTTAACAACTACAAAAAGAAAATAGATTTCCATGTTTATCCTTAATCACATCATTTGTAGATATGTTATTCCTCATGCCATCACCACGGATAATGGAAAACAATTCAAGAACAAATATGTGGATGAACTTTGTGAAACATATTATTCACCATTCTTCCTCCATTTACTATCCTCAAGGTAATGGACAAGCTGAGGCTACAAACAAGAACATCCTCAAAATATTGAAAATATCAGTCGATAAGTCAAGAAGAGATTGGCATATTCATATAAACCTGGCATTGTGGGCCTATATAACTAGCATCCACACACCAACGGGAGCTACACCATTTTCCTTGGTTTATGAGGCTAAAGCTGTGTTGCCCCTAGAAGTTGAGATTCCATCCCTAAGAGTATCACTACATGGATTAATCATTTTTGAGGATTATAGGGTTTCCCGACTTCAATAATTGGAATTGTTGGAGGAACATCAAACACAAGCATATGATCATTTCAAGGTATATCAAAACAGAATTTCAAGAAACTACAACAAGCACATCAAACCAAGAATCTTTCAAGCGGCAGACTTAGTGTTAAGAGAAAACCCTAAAAATTAGGTTGATAGAGAAAAGAAAGGAAAATGTGAATCGAATTGGCTTGGTCCTTTTGTAATCATTTCTTCTTTTGGAATGGGAACCTACAAACTAGTTGATTGTGAAGGGGATGAGTTGCAAGATCCCATTAATAGAATCCATTTAAAGAGGTTTTATACCTAATCAGATGAAAGAGTATCAGATGAGTTATCATGTCCTTTGTATATGAGAAAAAATTCAAAATCCAAAAAAAGGAGAAAAGATCAAAATCCAAAAAAAAACAAAAAATCAGAAAGATCAAAAGACAAAAACAATGGAAAAGAAGAAAATCAGAAAAAGGAGAAAATTGAGCATGAAGAAAGTAAAAACATTTCAAAATCTAAAAAAATGTTGTCTTGGTGAAAACCTAGCAAATAGGCACCTCGATGATAAAAAAAAATGAAAAGAGAAAAAAATTGAAAATTTTGAAAAAGAGAAAAGTGCCTTGGTGAAACCTAGCAATAGGCGCCTTGGTAGCAAAAAAAAAGAAAAAAGCAATAAACCCAAAAGGTGAAAACCTAGAAACATGCAATTTTTGTTCCCTTAGGTCTTTCCTAGTGGCATGTTGTACGTATTTCTTTCTTGCCATCTCATTTGTGCATAGTCATAATAAAGCCTTTCAGCTACATTGTTGCATTATAGGTTTCATATTACCATAAGTTTTACACACGATCACATTTTTCACTTGGGGGAAAAAGCATTGGTTTTGGTACCACACGGATTCAAAAGTGCTACAATTTGGTCACATGATAGAAGAAAATTTTCAGAATTTTAGAGGAGAGATATTTTGAAACGTTTGATGGATATCATTGTTCAATTCAAACAATTTGATTGCATACCTTGATCCTTGAACTTCATTGACTTATTTTATCAAGATTAAAAATTGAGAACATTTAAATGATCAGAATGTTTGGAATTCTTATTAAAAATCTTGATACATTACAAAACACTTGAAATTTTTTATTATTTTCATTAACCTTTTCAAGTCATGTTCTTTTAGCTAATCAATGATGTTTCAACTAGATTGGCGATGATGGAGACATGATGTTTTTTCTTGAATTTTGGGTGACTGTTTTGAGGAAGATCCCCTAACTTGTGTGAATTCATCTAATGACATGGTCATCAAATAACCATCAAGGACATCATATAGGAAAGAGGATTAACCTTTGTTTGTTTACGCAAAAGGATACCTTGGCTATTTAGATCTTCCATATCTTAATACCAAAATCCACTTGCAACATTGAATCTGTTGAAACCAGTATTCATACTCCCATAGTTGGTTATTCAACTAGTGAGGGTTGTACTAGTTTCCAAAAAGGTTACCAAAACATGATTAAAAGTGGTATTCATATCATCATGATGTGGTCAGTGATGGTTCTACTTACTTTCTGGTCCCACAATGCTCAATTATGAAAATGTATCTCTTTTGCAATTCTTTCGCAAATAGCTAGTGACAATTAGTTGCATTGCATTGCATTTTCATGATAGATTAAATTGCATTATTTCAAGTATTTTCCCAAGTGAAGGGGGTTAATTATTCATATCTTGATTCATCAATCCATTTGGGGGATTCAATTTTAAATTATCCTTGGTTCAAATCAATCATATGAGATTATCTTTTGCATTACATTCATTCATTCATAGCATTAATCATTATCTTTATATCAGAAAAGGAAAAAAAATCATTATTCATTATTCCTTTGCATACATTTAGTTAAGGAGTGCATTTCATATCAAAATTATGTCCATCATACATCAAAGTTCAAAACATAGTTGCATTCATAATCCATCTATATCCATACATACATCATTGCATTTTAGACATACAAATTAGAAAAGCATATATAGGAATAAGTGCATACATCATTTGCATCCATTTAATCTATATCATATGTAAGATAAACTGCATCCATAGCATAATAGAAAGTAAATGCATCCATCAAACATCATATAGACATGTGCATAAAAGAAATCAACATATCAAAGAGAATCAAGGAAAAGTCATCATATAAATGTCCATCAAATCATGATCCATCAAATCTGTATACTAAGATACAATATCCTCAACCAACATGGTACATCAACAAATTCCTGATCAATAAACATGATAGCATGATACATCATCAAAAATGTGGATCAATATCCATATATGTCAAGACCCAATATGGGCACCTGATCCATCACCTATACCTAACCCATCCTCTGTCCCATCAGGCCCTCTATCATCTGCTCTATCCTATGTAGTGTGTGGTCCTTGACTGGTACTGAAAATACTATGCCTCTATGACATCATAGCCATAAACTATTGCATCATCACGGCCACCTTATCTAATTGACCAACCACTACTATCAGCCATGTCTATAATGTTCACACATCCTGAGTCAAGGCGTCTATTGCCTGCAAAGCCTGTGGTACCTGTGGTGTCTAGGGAGCCTGTACTATCACCTATGGTGTAACTGATATCTAAGGAGGCACCTATTGTGCTAGAATCTATCCTTGTACTAGTAGAACCTGTTGTGTCTATACCTATGGAGGAGCATGTTCTCCTGGATCCTGTCTCGCAGATCCAATATGAGCCTGTCACCCAACTCTCTATCTCTGCTACCCCCATGCTACTCCTGGTCTTAGTTGTGCTAATCTAGGTGCCTGTGCATGTCAATCCAGTCATAATCCCCTACCTCTATTTCTAACATGTCCACCCCATGTCTGATGTCCCACCCATCCTCTACCAATCACCCTTAGAGAAATTTGTACTTTAGGAGCTCACCGTCTCTACCTACCACCACCACCATCACCTCCATCCCCACCCTCATCACCTTATGTATCATCTGCATCCAGGATAGGCTCCGCTGGAACGGTAAACCTCAGGAATCTATTTCTAGAGAACCACTCTCCATAATCCATGGACATCCCTACATCTTCCACATGCTCCAACATATCCCATATTATGAATATCATCCTATCAATCTCATAGCACACAAATTGGAAATCAATTTGTGCACCCCACATAGGTCTCTTGGCCTGTACTTGTGCATATAGGGCCATACCCTAAGGCATGTCCTAAACTCAGCCATACTGCCTGGAAACTCATTTGAAATAGAATCTCTCAATCATGAGTGGTGATTGACCAATCATCCATCTTGGCAAAAACATGTATAGGAGCTCATCATCATCCTCCCACCAACCCTCACATCCCAAATATGGTCTCCATATGACCTGATCCATATCATCGATCATCTAACACCAATACTCTAGTTTGCCCAGATGATGCTGGAAAACCATGCCACCATAAAAAAATTCATAAGGATACTCGCGGTCTCAAACATGTGCTTCTATTGGTCTAGTAATGGGTATATGCTCCCATATCCATAACTAAAGCAAAACTGCACTAGCAGACACTGTTGCACTCGACCTGTATACAATTTCATGCATATCATGGTATAGCTGAGCTAACATGCATGATCCCCAATCAAAATGTTGAGGTTGTGCAATCAAATCCTCAAGAATGCGGCCCCATCCAATGGAGAATCCTTGACCTCATTGATCAAGAAGTATTAAACCTCCTATCACAGCACCTAAAACTGCTGGCAATGTCAGAAAAGAAGCAAACTGTGCCCATGTAATAATATCATCTCTGATAGTATCATCATCAAAGACACATCTGCAAACACTCCCATCATACATTAAATCATAATAGACTCATTCCCCATGAGTAGGGATATGGAGTAGTTGATATACATCCTCGGGAGTGATGGTCATCTCACCGAGTGGCAGGTGGAAAGTGTTGTGGTCAGAGTGCCATCACTCTACCACTGTAAATAGACCTCAATTCAACTGAAACCAAGGGATTTCTAATAGGAATCTCAAACTAAAAATCTCAATGACTCAATACTCTAGATCTGTCAGCTCCTGAGATAAATCTATAATCCAAGAAGTTAGATTTTGTACATATAGTTTATGAAAATGTGCCTATTTTGCAAATCAAGGGAATTATATCAGAATTTTTCTATCAATAAATTATCCTAATTCAATCAATCTTTTCTCTTCTTGAGAACAATCAACTTATTGTTCCTACCTCTAACTCTTGAGACAGGACCAATATGATTAGTTATCTATCCTATCATTTTTTTCTATCCCATCAGATTAACAAATCAAACATTCATTATTACAATTATCCTAATATCCTAATCACTTGTTCGCATTACTACAACAGATCTATCTATCTTGGAAATCAAATTTTTAATCTAGATAATCAATCAATAATCAGTTTGAGCATTTCAAATCAAGTTTCCATCAAATTTTTCTATAGGTGTCACTTGGCTGAGTGTACACGGCATTTTAACTAATGCGTCATTTTAAACATCATACACATCATTTAAACTATCAGAGGTGGTACTTCATGATCTAAGTGGCATTTCATCAACCTAGGCATTACTTAAGCATTCCTAGGTGGCATTTAAATCTTGAGGTTTTGTTTAGCGGCATTTTAAACCTAGTTTGACAATTTTAACCTAGCTCCTATGCATGGCTTAACTACTCCTACGCAGCATTTAAAAATGTGGAGGTAGTGTTTTACTACCTTAGGCATCAGCTAAACTATCCTACACAGCATTTTACAGGAAATAATCTCAAAAGAATGAAAAATTGACATAAATGCTATTAAATATGTTCAATAAATGCACCAGGAGGGTCAAACTCACTCAATAGAGGTCTGTAATCCAAGGGTCTCTAGTATTGACATCCTCTCTCGAGTCGATGCTCTCGAATAGGTACAACCATGCCTAATAATCTTCATAGGATCAGAGAAAAATCTCAACAATCAAAAGTAAAAATGAATAGTAAATTTGGGTTTTTCAACCTATTTAAGCTATTAAACCTAATTTTGGAGGGATTTTTTACTCAATGTGACTTAAATCTGCATTTTGTGCAAACTGGAGCACATTGTGATATCATTATCATCATCAATGTGTTTAGAAATGAAATCATCTTGGATCTTGTTTTACATCAGTATCATCATGTTTTACATCTGGAGATCAATTTGTTTCATTTCTAAGGGGGCATCATCATATCATCAAATCAGGGTTCTGTATCAAATCTGGGGCATTGAAAATTCAAACTTTTATCAGTGGGGCATTGTGTATCTTATCAAATTAGGGTTTCAAATCAATCAGTGGTCAATCAAGTTTTTACCAATCAAATCAAGTTTTTTTAATCATCAATCAGGTTATCAATCAATCAATCAAGAATTGAATCAGTGATCAAGACATGTAATTTTCTTTAATCAATGCACTTCGCACATCAATTCAAAGAGGGGCATTTGTTGACACCTAAAACTGGGCAAGTGTCCTAGAGTCAACCAAATCTGCAAATCTCAGCCAAATACTCTAATTTTTATCAAAATGGATCAAAATCAATTTCAAATGGACATTTATCAATCAAAATGGACAAAATCAAATTAAATCAAAGGATTAATTAACCGTGAGATCAAATAATCAAATATAAGTTGAAAAGGATCAATCAAAATTATATAATTGATTATAATCAATTATTTGTATAGTTTTAAATAAAAAATCAAATTGAACCTATTCATCCCTACATAACTAATTTAATTAATTGATTGAATTAAATAATCATAATATCTTTCAACATGAGTTTGAGCAACCAATGGGAATCGACAACACAAAGCACATGGATCACTCCTAAATTTGAATCTCAATCACTCATTTTCAACTTTGAATCTCAATCACTCAAATTTGTCCCTTTGTCTCAACCTTTGAGATAATCATTTAAATTATCCCCCTATTTGAAACCATCTCAAAGCCTTTCACTCAACCAAGGCTTAATCATGATCAATTAACTCTACCCCCTACACTTGGAAATTTTCTATAAATACAAGCCATTTTTAAACATAATCATATCCTAGAAATTTGAATGAAAAGCATCAAACCTCTAGCCATTTTTACAGCAAATTGGAGCATAATTGAAAGATCATCATAGCAATTGAGAATTATGGAGAAAATTTTAGTTGCATTTGAATTCACAATTGTCATCACTTAAGAGAATTGAGCTAGATTAGGAATACTTTTATCAATTTCTCATTCTAGGATTGTCACTAGTAGAGATTAAGGCTGAGAGCTTTACTAGCATACTAGTTAGAGAGCCATGAGATGTTTAGTGATTTGATTACAGTTCTTTAGCTTAAATTGTTTATATTTTCCATAGAATTTATAGTTAAATAAATCAATCTCATGAAGGTGTAATTAATTCCCACACAATATTATACATCAGAAATTCAACCACTACTGTGCTTGTAGCCTTTTTATTTGTAAAAAGTAATTAGTAGAAACTAGAATCCAATTGTGTCCTCCACTTGATTTTTCTGCAAATTATCCAATGAAGTCTATTCCCCACATAGCAAAAGGTGCTTCTACAACCATAGGATTCAGCAATAGGGCACCTGAAAACTTCATCTTGTTAGAGAATCTCTGACATGGTTCACATTTCCTAACAAAGGCATATTTAAACAAATAAGGCCAATAATATCCAGCCCTTAAGATCTTGTGAGTATTTGGTCTAGCTAAATAGTGTCCTCCACACATCCTAGAATGCATTTCTTTCAAGATGCTTTCAGATTGTCCTTTGTCTAAGCATAGAAAAAGTATCCCATCCCTATTTTTCCAAAATAGGTCACCCTGCAATAGTACATATTTTTTAGCTTGCAATCTCAGACTTCTCCTTTGGTTATCATTCAAATTTTCTAGGAAACTAGCATTCCTTAGAAAATTTACAATGTTAGTATACCAGGGCTGCATTTCAATACTTGTAACTACTTCTCCACAAGTTGTCTGGGAGCTTTGGCTGCTCCTCTTGGAATCCAAACTAACCATGTTGCGGAAGCTAAGGAAGCTCTTCAAATTGTGCTTTTAGCGAAAAAGATGGGTAGTTCAAAACTCTGGCTGGAGGGGATTCCTTAAATATAAAAAATTGTATTAAAGGAAAGAATAAGGCTTCATGGAAAATAGCCCATATTATTGATAAAATTAACAATACTCTTCAAATGTTTTAGGAAATTTATATTTCCCACATATATCATGAAGGAAACAAGCCTGTGGATGGTTTCGCCAATGTGGGGGCCCATAATGATGTAATCCAAATATGGAAAGAGGATGTGAATCTCAATACCAAGATTTTAAGTCTTATCAAGTATGATAAGCTTAATCACAAGGAAGATGCAATTAATACTAAAAGTAATGATGAATGGGACACTTAAGCTTAAGGGTAATGATAGCTGTCAGGAGAGGGGTGCAAAAATTATGAATGATTTAAACTCACACAGATTGTGGGTTACTTCTTGCAAAGTGAAAGATAGATTTCATAAGTGTCTTGTTTTCACGACTGCAAGAATTTTGAAAGTGTAGAACATATCTGAGAATATGGGAGGTGGTTTGAGAAAGGAGGACCCACTGGATTGTACAAAATGGAAAAAGAAGAAGAAAGTTTGGAGAAAGCTGAAGTGAGGTGGTGTGACACCATACATGGAAAGATTGCATGGCTCTAATAAAGAAATAACTGAAAAATTCACGGTTAGCTATATTAATGGCAAGGTTAACCTGTGGGGTAAGTCTTTCTCGCTCACGTTGAACATTATCTCTAAGATAACGGGTTTTCCAATAGAAGGTATGAAATTTTATATGGATAACAAGCATATGGGATTGCAATATTTTAAGACCTTTCCCAAATCTGAAGATGAAGAAGCCCTCCTAAGTAAAGGGTCTATAGATTATGTTGACATAACAAAGATTAAGAAGATTTGGGCTGATATTCTGAAAGTTATGATAGAGTATTTCACTCTAAATGGGCGCTATTCTAAAATTTACAATCTTAATTTTTTTTGGTCAATCATTTTAGACACAAAAAGAAAATGTCATTTCCTTTTTTCTTTCTCATCTCTCTGAATAATAGCATTATGGAGCATAGGAAAAAGTCCAGATCTCATGTGATGCATGTAGGGCTAATTCTTCTTATAGATAACTATGCAAGGAATAAAATCCCGGAACCCATTCCAAAAATGATTAAAGGGAATGTTAAGAGAATCAAAATGGAGGGGAAAATGGTGGTTACAAAGAAGAGGGAAAGGAGATAGAAAAAGGAAAATCTAGACAGAGTCGAGGAAGAAGAAGACCAAACCCTCTCCTTTTAGGGAAATGAGGAATAAATTATATAGGGGCAGAACATGGAGGAAGATCTTGTGAATGAGGATTCCCCATGATTGAGGAAGATGCTCTAAAAATAGAGAAACGGAAAGATGAGAGAAAAGAGGATGCTGAAAAATAGGGATAGTGAAGAAGATAATCAAGAGAAGAAGGAGAAAGGTGAAAAGACTAAGGAGAAGGAAAAAGAGGGAAAAGATAAGAACCTCTTGAATGAGAAGCTTAATCTTAGGACTGGTAAAAGAAACTAGAAAAAATAGAAAAAGGGAAAAGGAAAGCAGATCAATGTTGGGTTTGATATTGACGACAGAATCCCCAAAAGAAAAGAGGATCATGGTGCTAATATGGAGAAGTAGATCAGTAAGGACATGAACGAGATGAAGCAGCATCTGAAGGACATGTAAGAAGTCATGGATCCCTTTAAAGCTAAGCTGGAAAAGCTAGAAAAGGATCTTTTGATGAAGGTAAATAATAATAACTTTAATTATGAGACAACAGCCAGAATTACTGCCTTAGTTGAGGATAAGATGAAAGATGTGAATGAAAAAATTAGCCACAATGGACATATGATAAGTGTTATTCTTAAGCATAGCAATGAGGGACTTAAAGTCTTAGTGCTTAACCTTAAGGAATTGTATGCCTATCTGGAGAGTAGGAGAACACGACTATCATGATGGAGGATAATGTTGGGAGCTTAGGCCTGGGGACCAGAACAAGAAGCGGCCTCAAAAGGAAACTTCTAGAAATGCCCAAGAAGCTGAAAGCTTTGAAAAATTCCATTGAAATAATGGAAGATCTACAAAAAGAGGCTGAGAATGCCTTTGAAAGTAACAAGTAGTTTCTCTTTATGTTCGGTGCTGGTATTTTACTACTAGATGTGCTAGAAAATGTTTTTTGGCTACTTCTTGTAACTCTTTTTGGGTTTCTTTTTGGGTTGGTTGGGGTCCTTCTTTTTGTTGTGTAGCAGGATTTTGATGTTTGTAAGGGTTGTTTTTTTTTATCTTTCAATGTTGTATATGGTTTTTAGGTCCATTCAAAACTTGTATTTACCTTAATCAAAAATATTGTTTACTTGGACTAAATCCAAATTCTCTTCTATCATTAGCTTAGCTATTCCCAATCCTCTTACCATCTTAGTAATGTGGATCTCTAAGTAAAACTCCTAAATTTTATTAATCAACTTGCATCTTTTCCCTATCACTTCACTTTGGACCAAAATGTCTTTTGCAACAGCATGGGGAACATATGCATTCACCTTAGCACATACCAAATAGGTTCTAAATGCTTTAACTGCTTTCACTAGAGCATAAGCTTGTTTCTCCATCAGTTGATAATTCAATTCATTTTACTATAATGACTTTCTAAAGAATGCTATAGGATTTTCAAATCCCTCATCATCTTTCTGCAATAGCACTGTTGCAATAGTATGGAAAGATGCAAAAGTAAACAGAGAAAATGGATTTGCATAGTTAGGAGAACTTAGAATAGGGGCTTCTTGGATTTCTCACTTAATTTTTTCCAAGGCTTCTTGTGCCTCCTAATCCCATTCAAACTTCACATCTTTTTTCAATAGTTTGACTATTGGTTTGACTAAATCAGCAAAGTTGGCAATAAATATCCTGACAAAATTGATTTATCCCAAGAATGATTGAATACATTTTAGATTTTTAGGATCAAGTACCTTTTGAATAGCTTCAAATATCTCTAGATATATTCTTACTCCTTCTTTTAACACTATATGACCTAAGAATTTTCATTCAGTGATAGAAAATTGACACTTTCTTGGGTTAAGTGATATCCCATATTTTAGTGCTTTGATTAAGACCTCCAAATGGCTACAATGGTCTTCTACTCTTTTTGAGAAGTTTTTTAAATCATCTTGATAGGCTACCATGAGGAAATCTATAAGATCCTTAAAGGATACATCCATGGCTCTCTAAAAAGTAGCATCGGCATTTTTTAGACCAAAAGGCATATGAGCATAAACTTAAGTTCCCCAAGGAGTAGTAAATGTTGTCTTGAATTGTTCATACTCCTTGACTAGCACCTGATTATACCCAAAGAACCCATCCATCATAGATAGTAGATCACATCCAGTGACCTTGTACAACATAGCTTCCATATTGGGTATTCCATAATTGTCTTTCAATGAATCTATATTCAGGATTCTGAAGTTAACACATAATCTTATATCCCCATTCTTCTTTCTTACAGGGACCACATTGGAAACCCATGATGAATGTCTAATAGGATGAATTATGTCTGCATCCCTCAACTTCATCAACTCCATCTACATCTTAGTAGCCAGTAGTGGGTTGATGGGCCTCTATTTTTACCTAAATGGTTTCACATCTTCTTTAAGTGGGATGTCATCCTGAAACATGTCCTCTCTATATGCTTTAAGATCTTCATAGGACCAAGAAAAAACATGTTTATACTTTTTCAGAAGCTTTATCAGTTTCAATCTCACATCCCTATCTAGATTTTTTCCAATATACACCAATTGAGGGGCTTTTTATGAACCTAGATTTATTTCCTCCAAATCTCCTACCTTGGCATTGGATTTCTATGACATGTAGTTGTCATTTATACTAAACATGCCCTCCAATTCAACTAGTCCCTTTGTAATATGATTAGAATCTAGCTGAACAATTTCTTTATCAAAAATGTACTCTTTGTCATTTACCATTCATATCAAAGAGTCACAGTCAATCTTTTGGCCATGATATTGATCTAAGCACTGAATAAATCTAAGGATATCATCATCATCCTCAAATACTTTCTAATTATGAATATTTTCAGGGACTGTTGGTCTATTCTTGACTTCCACCATAGATATTCCAGCAAGGGTAATGTCATCATTCTTGAGAGAAACATTGTAAAGAAATTATGCCATGATATTGTCTGACCTTTCCACCCAAAGAGTGTTAAAAGAATCAAAGAATTATAATCTATCCCAAACACCATACTTGTACAATTTCAATCTGTCATCCTTAGCAGCATACTTTCCCCTAATCAGATGTGATTAGTTGGGAATCCACATGTACTTTTAAACATTTAATACCATGTTTGATGGCAATATACATTCCCAATATTAGTGCTTCATACTCAGCTGTGTTGTTGGTACAATGAAAGGCTAACATGAAAGAGTATTTAAAAGTGATACCTTATGGGGATATGAATAAAATACATGTTCCTGATCCTTCCTTAGAGCATCCTCCATAAAAGTACATCTATCACAATCCATGTTGTTGCAACAGTAGCTTATCAATAATTGGATCAGTGTTCCTCAATTGTGGCTTGCTCTCCTCAACAGCAAAGTTTTCCATGTCAATATCTACACAAAAATTTAGTTGATCAGGCATGACCATCTCAACCATGACAAATGAATGAGGCACTCTATATAACTTGACCTCAATGCCATTTATAGTAATTGTTGCATATGACAAATCTAGTTGTCGTCTTCCACTTACTATTGCTGCCCATTGTCTAGATAGAAGCATACCATAATGAGGTTTTGTGTCTACAACAACTATATTCATTTTATAGGTAGCTTCATGGAATGAAAAAAATTTCATTTTAATGTCCTTTAGTGTTCCTATCACAGGAACCTCTCTCTTTTACATTTCATAACAACTTCCAGCAGAAGTATTGACTTGAAGACCTAGTTTTTTCATGACATGATATGGCATCACAGTAGTTGCAGCACCAAAATCTATCATGTAATTCTTGACTAGCAAATGATTTATCATCAAAGTGACATAGAAAGGGTCAAATGATAGTTGTTCCTAAGTTATCACATTGCCAATACAAATGTTAGATAATTCCCTGCTTTTCTCTAGGTCTTTTACTTGTTTTTCCTTTTCTTTCACGGATGGGACTTCTCTTTTATCATTTTTCAAGGTCAAGAACACTTCCTCCTAGTTTGACACAGGGACATCTTCTATCCCTTTCAAAAGTGCAAGTGCGGCTTCCTTATGCTCTTTTATTTTCAGCATTTCCATTAGTGGGACTAAAACTTTCATTTGAGTAAGAGCATGTCTCATGTCAAACATAGGCAATTTAGAAGATACATCACCTATCCTTTTACTTTTCTTTGCCTTATCAGTAGCCACTTGTTCTTCTACTTTTGTTTCCTCTTTCTCCTTCTAATCAGAAGAAGATCTTGTTTTCTTTGCAACTTTATTTTCTTTAGTATCCTTGTGATGAGATTTTGCAGCATTTTGTGGGGCATCCTCTTTAATAAAAATAGAGGCAAGCTTTCCTTGACTAGGCTTAACTATTCTAGTTCTCATATTGTGTGCATCCCTAGCCTGGTTTATTGCTACTATGGTTAGGGATATTTTTTTCTTCATCACTTGGTAATATGAAATGGGGATGCTCCTTTTCATCACCCACTATATTGATAGTTCTTTGTGATACAATGCCAGTCTTATCATCAGAATCAAAGATTACTTGGGGCTCATATCATAGGTACTTACTTCTTCTGTTGCTTATATCTTCAATAGGTTCACTTTTTTAGGAGACCAAGCATAAGGCTTTCTTATAGTGAACATATTAATAGAAGTATTTTCTTTTTTGGGACCAGACTATTCATTTCCCTCCCCTATTTGATCATTTAGGGCTTGGGCTACCACACATTGATTTGAAGAGTGAGGCATGTTGGAAGCAGTACACCAAGGAGCATTTTCTACATAGTTTTTGCTATTCCTTTTTAGGGGATCAGGGGGTTTCTTTTGTTTTTTTTCTTGGTTCTCAGGGATTGGCTTGCCATCTTTCCAATTGGTTTTGTATGGCATATCCCTTAGATTAGGTTGTTTATCATACCTCTAGTACTGGTATTTATTTTCATGAAAGACTTTGTCATTCTTATCAATCTTAGCAGTAAGATCTTTCACTGCAGTCACTAATTTATCAACCCTATCATCCTCCTTAATAGGTTTTATTGCTTGTCCTTTTTCCTTCCATAACTTTTCATCCTCTCTCTTCCCCATATTTACTAAGGCTTTCTTGTTTCTCTCAAGGTCTTATGTTTTTCAAATAAGTGGTTAGACATACTTGTTCATCTAACCTTAGCACTTGGAATAGCTTGTTAATAGCCTTTTGGAACCTATTGTTAAAATTTGACATGCTCTCATTTGGGAACTTCTTAATGTTGTTAAATTCATTTAGCATATAACTATTCCCTAAAATATTTAACAAATTCCTCCCAAGATGCTATGTTATCATTAGGAAAATTTCTAAACCAATCCCTTGCATCTTCTATCAAAGATTGAACAAAAAGATTCATAATAACATCTTCATGTTCTATTTCAAAGTTAGTGATCTTATCTGTGAAATATTTTAAATGTTCTTCATAGGTTATGACATTATTTCCTGTGAATCTAGGGATTTGGTCTCTTACCTCATTGGGGATCATGTTAGGATGACTAGGGATGCTATCAAATAAATGAGGTCTATATCTTTCCATATGAACATGTCTTCTTTGGAAGCTTCCCAAAGTATTGTTTCCACTTGGTCCTGCTAGACCTCCTTGATTCTGAGTATGTTGAGGTCCTCCTTGCTTCAGACCAGAGCTTTGAGCATTTGGACCAGGACCAACATGTTGAACACTTGGACCAACACCACTTGGTGGATTTTTTTGTTGAGTCCCAGTAGTGACCATCATCGAGCTACTTGCGGTAGTATTAGTAGTAGCATGCAAAAAATCTATCCTCATTTTCATGTCAGCAGCAACAGCCTCTAGCTCCATCTTTTCTAGCTTCTTGGCTAGATATTCCTTGGCTTTTCTGGATTTCTCAATTTCTATGTCAACTTGAGACATTCTTGCAAGGGTAATTTTATTTTGCTTTGGTTCATTGATACTAATGCTAATAGCCTTTTCCTTACCTTTTTCAGAGACAGCCTTATCACTTACCTTGAGCTTTGTATTTTACTCAATCTCATGAGGGTGCAATTTTCTTATGACAGGTCCTTCTCCTGAAAACTAATCTTTGTTATAATTTGATCTATTATTTGCAGTTTTCTACCTTAAAGCCTCAAGGTCACCAAACAAGTTTGTGTTTAGACCTTTAAATTCTTAATTTAGGCTTTTAGCCTTGAGTTCATTTCTTCTAGTCTCTACCAAGAGTTCTTATCTCTTAATTAACAATTCATATAGTTCTTGTTCATGCCTTTTCCTTGCATCTTCTATCTGTAATTATTGTTCATGATTCTTTCTTCTCAAATCCATGACCTCTTCTTTAAATTTATCATAATCATAAGATGTTGTCTCAGCAGCAGATGTCTCTCCTAGTTGTTCTAAAGTTTCTTCTGCAAGGAAGAATCCTACATCTGTCATCTATCCATCTCTGAAAGGATCATAAGATATGTTAACCCTATAAGAACCTACTAGCCTTGATTTCTCTGCACTCTCAAATGAAGATGACCTTCTCTCGGGGATAGGGGTTTCCATTCTCCCCTTAGAAGTATTGGGAGAATTATGATTTGATCCACCTCTCTTGGACCATTGTCTCCTTCCAGGTGTATGGATATCTTCACCTATATCTTTCTTAGGATTAGCTCTAAAATAAGACCTGGTGTTTCTTTGCTGACTCATTTTAAGATCAGACAAGAATTTCCAATGTTTCAATATGAAAATCACACTAGAATGCTCAGAGTTGGAGTCGCCACCCACAACTAGTATGGGAAAAAATTTAAGAATTAAACAAGAAATGGAGCAATAAAAGGATTAGTCCCTATGAACTTTGAAACCAAATTTTTGAAACCCACTTCTCTCCAATGATTTTTGTTAACTCGGAACTGGATCAAAGTATTTAGAAAGATGTTGCACCAGAAAATCTAGGATAGACTAAACTTGGTATGCTCCAACCTTCCCCAGTAGAGTTTCCAACTTGTTAGTAACTCAGATGGGAAAATTATATAAGAGTAGAACAATTATAATCCACAAAGCTGGCTTAGAAAAGTTTCACAAGACTTTTCATACTACCATCCCCAGTAGAGTCGCCAATTTGTTAGAGATTTTTCTTGCAGAATCTCAATATAGCAATTATGCTTGACTCTTAGATTCCCAATTCTTGATTCATACAAGGAAAAGTCTAATTGATGAGGATTAATCCTCCTTCTTCTTTGAGCTCCACAGACTCATGTGGATGTACCTTCTACAAGTTATTGCTTCTCAGTAAACTTAATAGTGGATCAAGGGTTACACTGATTTTCCTCCTACCTTTTACTGCAACAATTGATACCACATCTTATAGATGAACAAGACCAATCTTATGTAGAAATTAACAAGCTAGACCATGAACTTGACAAGGGTAAAAAATTGTGTAATGAGGATTCTCATCCTTTTTCTTTTTAGATTTCTTGACTCAGGAAGGCTAACCTAATGATTCTCTCTCCAAGGAATCAACAAAGTGAATTTTATTCTTCAATACAATTGATTAAACACATATGTTCTTAATAACAAAAATGTAAATGAATGTTTAGATTTAAGATTGATGATGATAACTACTTATCAAAACCTAGACCAGTGACTAATCCTGGGAAAAGAGTGAATTGAGATATACATTCACAAAAATCAATTAAGTGAAACACATATGAAGCCCAGATAGAGTTCCTTACAAACTATATTTTCATTCCCACACCCATGTATCAAATTCTCACACTAATATCCAGCACTCTGGAACTACTCATAAGATTTACTCCCTCCTTGAAAGAAACTTACAAATAATCACAATGTTACCTTATAACCAGTACATTTAAAATGCCTTATAGATTAAACATACAAGAGCATAAACAGAAATACAAAAAGACATCATAGATGTGAAATAGGAAACTCCATTGTATTTTATTAATATACGTCTACTTCAATACATTCAGAGAGACAAAAATAAGAAGTTTGCCTCACAGTTGTGAATTCACCATCCTTTGAAATATCTTAGAACTTGATATATATAGAGAGCACTAGCCATCTTGGAATCCTTAGAGAGAAAGGATGCAAAAATCTTTGGATGGCTAGGCTAAACCTAAAAGTACTAAAAGACAAAATTACAGTTACATATTCAGTCAGTGGAGAAAACACTTGAGTAGATGATTTGAAATGATTCCAAATCTTTGGCAGTTGGCACCTTTATTTGCAGATATTTTTGGTAACCTCTTAAGGTTGTTGTGAGACTTAGTGATCACCAATACAGGCTAACTTACACTAGTCTTTTTGATGATTACCCTCCTTGTGCTCATTGATTAGGTGTTAGGTGTCATTCTACTCCTCATCCAACACATCCAAGTCAACGATTGTTGGCTTCTTCTTATTGGGCTTAGTGATGTTGTCCCACTATGTAACTTTAGCCTCTAAAGGCTAATTAAAACTTTGAATTCTCTGTAACTATACCTTTTGTCTATCCCATTTGACATCATTTATGACCTTGACATATGTAACAAACTTCATTAAGTCTTCTTCTACTTTGAATGCTTCATCATAGGATTGGTTGAATATGTCCATGTCCATGACACTATCTTCTATTAAGAATGCTTCTTTGCTAGGCAGTAGATTATAAAACTCATTTCTCCATTCTTCTACTAATTTTATCTTATCATCTTCTCCCTCAACTGGAGGAATAAACCTGTTGAAGTCTGGACCAAACATGTTGACCCTTGCATGTATTTGATTATCTTTGCCTTTGAAGAAAGACAATGTTGTTCCAATTTGTTCAATTACCTCTCCCACTTGACAACAATCTCTGGGAGACCTATCCTATGTGGTTGCAGGGCTTATAATCTCTCATGCAGTGTTCCCCTACTTGACCAAGTGCCAAAGTATGGATCCAAGGTTGCAATATAGATTTTGACCTCTGTCTCTATACCAGGTAGCTTACTATAAGTTGTGTGTGCTAGGTCCACTTTTCCCTTCAATACATTTATTCTATGTTGTAGGATGTTCAATAAGGAATTTAATGCCACTTCATTCTGATCCTTGCCTGGCTGCCCTATTTCTTGAGAAAAATCTTCTGTAGTCTCTGTTTGGGCATCCATAACTTCTTTCGATGGAGTGGGGAGAGCTTTGGGATCCTCTTCTAATTTCATGTTTAGAGTTTATATTTACCCCTAAAATGCTTTGATCTTAATCAAGCATACCTCTCTATCCTTCACAACACCAACTAACTCATCAAAGAGTCTTTTGTATCTATTTGATAGCTACTCTATTTTTTCCTCATTAAGGTTTGCAAAGTGGGTAACAGCTTGGGAGATCTCTAAATATGAAGTATTGTGGATAGACCATATAATCCTATCTCTATCCATATTTTCTTCAATACTAACCAGAGATGGTTTTTGTGTCCTTGGAGATAAAGACCACATTGCTAAAGTCTGAGATCTGGGGTCATATCCATAGCCTCTTATCATTTCTCCCACTTGGGTCTCAGAAGACAACTTAGCATTTGGTTGTTTCCTAATTTGGTCAATTATAAACACAGAAGCCAAATCCCACCCAGGCACAAGTAACATTCCACTATATTTTACTAGTTGTCCACCCTCCTCTGGTGTTATTGTTTCATTCTTTGGATTATAGGCTTATAGAGCTTGCAAAGCTTCACTTTGTGCAGAACCACCCTTTATCAATTGTAATTGAGCCCCAATTTCTTGTTTCTTCCTTTAGATTAAGAATTTTTTAAATTCATCTATCTTGATGAATGCATCATTGTTCAGGAATTATTCTTGATGAAGTTCTCTTTCATCTTGACACAGGTGAAGGGGTAATTCAACTTCTTCTTGTATATCATTTTCTAATTTCTTCCCTTCCCTGATTTTCTTCCTAAGTTGGTGGTAGTACTGCATGTTACAAGTAATCAGGGAACTTACTTTATCCCTCTTCTTCTCTTGTGTTTTTACTTGAGAAGGCTCCCCTGATTCTCCTCTATGTTTCTTCTTTGGGGGCTCATTTGTTACCTCAGTATCAGGGACCTTTATAAAATCAACTTAAATGATTTTCTCTATTACAAGTGGCTAATCCATGGTAGGAGGAATATGTACTGAGTAACCTCCCTCACTATCCTCTTCATATTCATAGGATAAATTATTTTTTAGGGCCTTTCTATTTATCTTCAATTTGGCCTTCTAATTGGTTATACAAAGTATTATATGACTCAATCATCTTTGAAATTCTAGCCAAATAAGGTACTTCCGAGAAAAATCCTCCAAAGGGAATCCCTGCCTTCTTCATCTCCTTATCCAAGTGAATCAGGTCATCATATTTGGTAACTCTGATGGCTACCTCTTCATCTTCCAGAATATTTCTAATAAGGTCTTCTTTGATACAATCCTCATGCTCCTTGATAATAGGGATGATTGGGGTTAGCAAGTTTTTAGTACTTTTAATGAAACCTTTAGGATCTACATACCTACACAAGGCCATGCTCATCTTGTATTTCCCTATCCATTTGTTCATAGCATCCTTGGCTCTTTTCCCAATGGTAAAGTTCTAAACCTTGAACTTTCTGGGTGTGAAAGTATCCTTTCTATGGGGAGCCAAGTGTTATTTATCTGTCCACATCAGCTGCCAAATGAACTCCATTACAGCTAATCTTGGAGGCATATACTTTGGAAGTATGTGTGGGGGTTGGGAACATCCCTAAACCCTAATTAGAGTAAAGGTTTTATCATAGTAGAAATCACCCCAATTGTGATCTCCTACCCATTTTTCCACATACTGGCAAGGTTTAAGAAGTTGAAGCACCTTGATTGGTAATCTTATTACATTTAGACCTAGAAATTTTAAAAGTTAATGCACAATCCAGTTTTGAAAACCATTGTACTCATTTTCATTTTAAGTATAGTTCCAAACCCTAATCTAGAGTTGTATAGGGTTTAGTTGGCCATGGAACTGTGTCCTTGGTCTCAAATTTTGTGTGTCCATGATTTTGATATTGAAGTATAGAATTAAATGCATTAAAATAGAATAATGCATGAGCTTGGGGTTGGATTTCTTAAAGATATCTATGAGGCCTTGATGTATCTTGTCAATGACATACTGAATGTAGTCAAAGTAAGTATTGGCATGTGAGTTCTGAATGTCAAGGATAATCATCAGTAATTCTGTAGGCAACCTCTCACTTCCCCAATCCATTCCCAACACCCTACACAGCCCATAAGAAATATACTTCATGTAGAAGCTCAAATCCTTGTAAAAAATGGTGCACCAAAATTTGGCAGGGGAGCTATGTAATTTCTATTTGATCTGGGCACATGAGCCTGGATCAATCTGCTGACAATGGTGGCCTCTCTAACATACTTATTTTTTAACTTGGTTAAATCAATCTCTGTGGTACAGGGATGGTATATTTCAAAATATTTCATGAAGGAAGACCTATCCAAGGTCACTAAATCTGTCTCATCACTTTTTTTGATAATTCTAGCAATGAGATCATACTTTCTAGCCAGCTCAATTAATAGTTCTATGTCTACGAAGACATTTGGGACAATTAGTTTAGCCAGACCTAATGTCCAAGGGCTTGATATGGGAATTTGTTTGTCCCTATTACTCTAAAAGTAATTAAATAAAGTGTAACCAGAATTCCCAAGAGTATTTAGATCTATACAATTTGACATGTCATCAGAGAAAAGTTCATTATTTACCTTTTTTTTTTGTTCATTCCCAACAATAAAGAAACAAACTTATCTGATAAATTTCTCTTCCTTTGTACTCATCCTCTACATCTTTACTTCCTCCACTGGTTGATGGATCGCTTGGTCCAACTTGACTCATCTTTTCTAATTCTTTTGAACAATTATTCACTCAGACACAGGCTTCTTCTCACAATTTGCTTTGAACTAAAGAAAACTATACGCTCTGAAAACTCTGAACTTTGGCAAATTCTCTGCTCTGTACTCTAAAAATTTTGATAATCAAAAATGTACAGAGGCTGCATCTATTTATCATTGAAAATTGAATGTAGGAGTCTAGTCGAGAACTTGGAAAATGTTGCTCAGTCACTTCTATAATAACTCTGCCTGTCTTGACATTAGGTCCTTCCTAGTCGTGGCATTTGAAGTTGATAGGAAATCAAATTTGAATAGCCTAGTTGGAGCAGTCATGAGTTCTTTTTTAGTTTTAAAAAACCTTATTATAAGCAAAAAGGCTCGACACACTATCTAATTAGCTAGTTTTCCTTGCTTTTTCACAGCTCAGCAGATTACTTATACTTTGTCATAATCTTTTTTCTTTATTAACCTTTTCTTTTCATAATATTTCTTTGACATGGTGCAAGAGAAAATACTTAAGACCTTACCATACAAAGACCATGGTTTATCTGGCGATCACGTGAATTCTTTGTCTCCAAGTCACTAAGATTTTTCATTGACTCAAGTTACCTCACGAGATCTAGCGCCAGCCATGTTAGTTCTTTTTCTTGCTGACATATGAAATACTTTAAATGATCTTTCTCTATTTGTCCCAAACACTGATCAAGAAAGATACAGAAAGATAGAAATAGGGTTTTTAAACCCCCTACACTTTGAGCTCCATAAACTCGAGTGGGAATACCCTTCTGACTTAGAACAATCAAATCACAAAATAGTTCTAGCAGATAAAAATGGAATTATAGAGATCAGTCTCTGCAACATTTATTTGACAAATTTTAACATAATGACAAAGATCAATTTCAATATGATAGTCACCTATTCCAATGGAAAAAAGACCAATGCTTTATCCTAGGGTATGGAGTCACTATGAATATTTATAACCAATTGTTGTGAATATGAACTCAAAACAACTACAGATCTGAAATAAAATGGATACACCTTGCATATCAACCTTCACACATATGATAAATTAATTCATCAAAATAATGAACCTTATTGAAATAATCCTAAGGTGATTTTCATTTTTCCTTGAAAGAACCCTAAGACAATTCCAAAATCTACCTAAAAGACACATAAATTAAACATTCCTTGAGTATTGAATTTAAATAAAATTCAAAACATGCTAATGAAGACAAGTACTCATCATATGATTCAGAAACTATTGATGAATTCCATTTGTATTCATATCAAAAGTAATTACATCCAACCATAAGGCTTTCAAAACCCTACTCAAAATATATTGGTCTTAAACCAGAGTTTATACAATTCAATCTTGTACTCCCAAATGAAAAATGGCTATCCTTTTCCCAGTAGTCTTGGAATCCTTTTATAAATAAGGATGCAACATGCTATAGACTACATGGGAAATATTTACAAAATCTTTGCAACAACTTTTACAACTGACATAAAAAATCAAAAAAAAAATAGAACACGGGTGGCAGAATGTATGCAAAGTCTAAACAAAAATTGTTGTTACATTTAAAAATATCTCCCTTATCCTTCCATCTTTGCTTCCCACCTATTCACCTCCTTGGCGGTGGGCCAATCAAAAGTCTTCTCCTGCTCCAGCTTGGTAACAACTTCTGTCCACCTGGCATCCATGGTTGTTCAGGCCTCAGCAACAAACTTTGTCATATCTATTTCAACCTTAAAAAGGTTATCAATCAATTCATTACAATATTTTGCATCAGTATCCTTTTCCAGGCATTGTTTCATTTCCTCATCCCTGCATATTCCATCAAATTCTACTTTCCAATTTGAGTATGGTTTTAACACACCTGATTCAGCATAAATTTTTGGAACTAATGGAG
Organism: Thuja plicata; assembly: GCA_018584345.1. NCBI lineage: Eukaryota > Viridiplantae > Streptophyta > Pinopsida > Cupressales > Cupressaceae > Thuja > Thuja plicata. The sequence continues at coordinate 2,997,578 of MU227529.1, read as the reverse complement.
GGCATTGATCACCAAATAATTGCAATTTATTATCTACTAGCTTAGCTTTTCCATTGAACAAAGCATAAGTATCATTCACTTCACTAATCATCTTAATAGCATCTATGATTTTGTCAGGAAAATCATCATTGTATAGCATTGTTGTCTTCAATTTGTTCATTAGCCTATCTTTTCCTGACCAAGTTTTGTAGGTAGACTCCAGAAATGTCATGGCTTCAGCAGCTATCCTTGAGGCTTCCTGTAGTGAGCCATATAGTGTATACACTATTTCAGGCTTTTCCTTAAAAACATCAATCTAATGTTGTATGATAGGCAATACAATAGACATAACACTATTATTTTTTCCCTGTGATAGCTCCCTAGATTGGACTTCTGCCAGTGTTGAGTCCTCCTTTATTTCTATCACAGCATATGTTTCATCTTTTCATACTTCCTAGGGGGTTGTATTCTTCTTTCTTTCTTCCAATTCTTCCTTTAATTTTTCTATTTTCTCCTCCAGGGTGAGGTTATGAACCACAACCTTTTCATGTTTCTTAGCTAGAGCCATTTTTAGCACTATACCAAGAAAATTTTCAATTTCCTAGCATTGGTTGTTTTCCCACATATTTAGTTTAAATCCCATGTCTTACTATGCTTAAAAGGTCAAAATTCAAAAAAAAATGCTCTATTCTCAAGTGTTTGTCGCTCAGTCACGTTGGTCTTTTAACATGTTTTCAAGTTGTGCGAGTGAGCGGTGAGTCATTTTAGTATAAGTCGCGTTGTTGCGCTAGAATTATGTCAAGTCATGTTAGCGGTGCGAGTGAGCGGTTTGGTTACTAAAGAATGTAAATCACGCAATCGCGATGTAGTTTTGAAGTCGGGTCATAGGCTTGCGGCTAAGCAAGTTGGAAGTTGTTCTATTTATCGCTCACTCGTGAGGGATTAACTCATTTAAAAGAAGTTTTAGTGAGTCCACGATGACTTAAAATCTTGTGTGTTGTATAGTCACTATAATATTATGTTGTTAACTTTATGCTCTGCAACCGAGCAAATGTTGTTAAAAAGGGTTTAGTCGCACACCTGCGTTATGTTTTCATGTATGTCTTTTAAGTTAGCGACTGTGTGGGGAAGTCAGGTTGTAGAGGTCACTCACTCATTCAAGTTTTAACTCATATGTGTTTTGCAGTGTGAGTAAGCGACCCATTGTGCGGAAGTTATCAGTTGAAATTTTTTCGCTCAGCCGCCAAGATGTTCTCAATGTTTTAAAAGGTGTACGGGTATGCGACTATGAGACCATTTATGTTACCGCTCACCCGCTAATGATTTGAAGTTTAAAGAAATGAGCTCGTGAGTATGCGATAAGGAAAAGAAAAATGCTATCACTCACTCACCCATGAATAAAGACAAAAGGAAAGTGGTTAGCGAGTATGCAATTGAAGAAAGAATGTTGGAAACCGCACACTCACAATCGATGAGATAGTTAAGTTTTCAAGCTCGTGAGTGCGCGATGGAGAAAAAATGAATTTGTCGCTCAGCCGCTCATAGATTGAAGTAAAGAAAAAACGGTCAATGAGTGTGCAATAAGAGAGTTTTAATATTTTGATAAAGACACTCGCTCAGCCGCAAAGGATTAAGTCATAAAGAATTTTCAACAGTGAGTTTGCGACTAAATGAAGAACAAGGGTCATCGCTCACTCACTAATATTATAAGATGAAGTGTTTTACAGAGCGAGTGAGCGACCAGATAAAGTACATGATAAAAATGAAAATTTCTCACTCACTCATATCCAAAGGCAATGATTTAGAAGCCAGTGAGTGTGCGACTGTGGAATGATTAAGAAATGAATGTGTACTCCCTCACTCACAAGGATTCAGACAAAGCTAAATGTTGAGCAGTGAGTTCGCGATGGGAGAAGGAAAAGTGATTTCACACACTTGAATAGACATAAAAGCAAAGGGTAGAGAGGTAGCGAGTATGTGACTGCCAAGTGATGAAATGAAAATTAGGTCATCGCTCACCCAGAGAAGATGTAAACCAAGATAAAAATAGAGGGTGAGTGTGCGATTGGTTAAAGTGAAAGGTCACATCGCTCACTCATAAGGACTATTCTGAGTATGAGAAAAGTACAGTGGGTTGGCGATCGATTGACAAGTGGCTAGTTTTAGGCTGACGAGTGCAAAAGGGGAGAAAAGTGTACACTCTTTTCCAGCAAGGATCAAATAGTGCAAATTAATGGCAGCATTAGTGACAGAGAGATGATTGCATGACACTGCAAGTGTGAGAATTTGGCATTCAAGTGGACAAGACACAGGATTTAATGGTTATAAGTATGAATGATTTCACTTGATTCTGTATAATTCTCAATTTCTACATTCTGAGATTTTTTGTCAGAGCAACAGAGCCAGTTTGTCTGAGATAGTAATCTGAAGAAGAAACATGAGTCAAGCTATTGTTCCCACTTCCTCGCAAGGGTCTGAGAAGAAGAAGGAGGTTACACCAAAGAAGTATGTCAAAGAATTTGCTGAGTTGCTACCCAGGACTTTGAACGCAAACAGTGTGAATTGGGATGAATGGAAAATAAATGGTGCCAATGCAGAAACCTGGTCACCCCGAATTACACTGGTAATGCCCTATTTCATTATTTCTAGAATAATAGGATTAAAGTAGTCCCAATTTTCAATCCATGGGATTTTAATATGGAAAAATTGATTGTACCTAATGTCTATGTTGACATAGGTCTTATTAGGGAACTAGCTAAAAACTACTGCCTAGTAGCTAGGGTAATCAGGAAGAAAAATAAAGAGACCCTAGTTTCCATAGATAGGAGGTCAGTGGTAGAAGTATTTGGAATCACTGGTGTGTTGTGCACAGATATTGATTTGAAGAAAATTTAGGCTGACTATGTCAAGAGAGAGCATTTGATTAAAAAGTATGAAATGCTAAAATTCATGCCTAGAGTAGATAGGCACCTGGTAAAAATCCTAGACAATCTCAAGCCACCTTTTGATTTATCCATGTTTCATCACTATATAAAGTGCACGGTGTATGGTTTGATCAAAGTTCTAGGTTTTGATGGAGATTCCATGGTGCCTCAAGATGTACTTATGATGGCTATGAATATTTAGCACCCTAAGGTTAATATTGATTATGACTATGTGGGGTATATAGTTGATGCTATTCATAATGCTTTGGTGGAGATACAGTCAGATGCCCCAGTGCCTACCTTCAAGCATTACTCCCATTTGATGTACATGATTTTGTATTATAACAGAGCATCAATGGATAAAGAGCTTGAATTATTTGTTTTAGAATATGGTGTTGATGCACCAATCCAAAGATAGACTCAGGTATGGGATAGTTCATCCAACAACACATCATTACTAGGCTTTTGCAACTGGATTGTGGATCCAATTTTTAATTTGTTAGGAACAGATAGGCACAGGCTTCCTTTTGAAATTAGAAAGGTTTTGAGACCTTGGGAGTATGTCCCAAACTGGCCTATCTCTCACAATTGGGCTGATTTCTTCTTTTTTCACTACATTACTATCATCATAGTATATGGTTGTACACAGCCCCCTCACATCCTCCCCAAGTTTTCTCCTCTTAGGGTTGCATTCTTAGAATTTGTTTGCCAAATCACTTGGGTAGATAAGGAATTTTTAGAGGGACATAAGAAGGGCAATTTTATCCCCAGATAATGGGTAGGTTTTGACTTCTCCATTGGGAAAAGGGTTTTTGATTTGATAAATGACTTCTTGAAGAAATAAAGAATGTCTACAGCAATTGCCAAATTCTGTGATCCAGAAAATGTTGTGCAAACAGACCTAAAGAGAATGACTCCTCGGCAAAATATTAGGGATCATGAACCACTTGATAATGAAGATGTTGTAAGGAATAAGTTAAATAAGACTGATGTCCAGGAGAGGAGAAGGAAATGGAATAATCTCCCTAGGGCAGAAGCTGAGTGGAAGGAGTCCGACAATTCTTTCTCAGGTTTTTTCCCTGATCTCCCATACTTGCAAAGAATAGATGAGATGCTTAAGTCCTATGACACCCTAATGGCATAGGTACCACAATTCAATGTTGAAGATGTACAATCTAAAGGGTCCCCAAGTCAAGTTGCATTACATGACCAAGAACACCAGGAACAATAGGAAGAGGAACAGCAAAAAGAAGAGCATTAGGTAGAGGAAGAGGCCGATGAAAAAGCTACTTCAGCTAGAGAGCCACCAAGGAAGAAACAAAAGGAGCACAAGTTAGTGTAGGACACAAAAAGCATGGCCAAGGTCATGATCACTGAGCATGGTAAGTATTTCAAGAAATTGAAAAGGCAATTATAGAAAGAGCCTAGAGCTGAGGGCCAAGGAGATAACCAAATGGTGCTATTTGAAAAAGATGATGAGAGGGTCATGATGGCTAATGAATTCATGAAGGATGATGAATTCATAAAGTTTGAAGAGTTCAAAACTTTCCTGATTAAATTAAAACAAAAGGAATTGAGGCAAGGGTTGACTGCAAATGAGGAAAATGCAGATAAGAATGAAGAAATTGTAAAAACACTTCAAGACTATGATCTTGAGAGTGAACAAATCACTGTGGAACAAGCTAGGTTGTTCATATAGAATAGTGGTATGATGTTGATGCCTAGTTGGGATCTACAATCCACAGTCATCATTGATCAAATCAGGAGGTAAGAGGATCCTCTGTTAAAAATAGAGTTTGAAATGGATGAAGTATTGAAAGGATCAGGATTTTATCCTAAATCCAAGACCCTGGCAATATGGTCATTAGCTCCTGCCACACAAAATCCCATGGTCATGACTATCAGAGAAGAAAAAAGGGCAGACAGGATGATATGGAATTTATAGAATACTTCAGATACTGAGATAGCATAGTTAATGACACAAGTGTCATTTATAAACTTGGCAAAGGTTGATGACCTGTCCAAGAGGTATGAAATGACTTTTGGCCAAATGATGGCCCTAGCAAAGAAACATGAAGAGGTGGTGGTCCAGAACCACACATTAGAAGAAGATATTGCTAAATTGAAAGAAGAATTAATAGAAAGTAAGAGAGGAAAGACTCCACTCCATGAGGAAGTAGCAAAGGTTGTGACAGATGTTGTTATCGGAGTAAAGGAGGATTCGGCTTTGGCAGAAGGCCAATCCAAAGAATTATCATAGGAACAGAGCATAAATGCTATGTCTATTATATTGCCCATATTGCAGCATAGAATTGATGTGTTAAAATGGAAAACTAACATAGTGTATACACTATATGGGTCATTACAAGAAGCTTCAAATACAGGTGCAGAAGCTATGATTTTCTTAGAACCCAATTTCAAAGTGTGGTCAGGAAGGGAAAGGCCCATGGATAAGTTAAAAACTACTATGTTATATAGTGATGACTTCCCAGATAAAATAATAGATACCATAGAGATGATTAGTGAGCTAAATGACACCTTTGCCTTTTTCAATGGAAAATCTGATTTGATAGACAACAAGTTGCAGCTATTTGGTGATCAGTGCCCATCCCTGATCCCAAAAATTTATGATGAAGCAGGTGTTTTAAAAACACAATCAAATTGGATAGCTGGCTTCGATGGTATACTCAAGAATGAAGATATAAAGCAATGCTTGGAAAAGGATACAAATTTTGAATATTACAATGAATTAATTGATAGCCTTTTCAAGATCGAGAGAGATATGGCCAAGTTCATTTCTGAGGCCAGAACTGCCATTGATGCTAGGTGGGTAGAATTTGTTGCAAAGTTGGAGAAAGAAAAAACCTTTGATTGGCCCACCGTCAAAGAGGTGAATAGGTGGGAGGAAAAACTAAAAGGATAAGGAGGATACTGTGAACAGCAACATTGAACCTTATTCATACTTTGCCAACAATTGCCACCTGTGTTCTGTTACAAGTTTTTGTTTCTTGTTTGTTGCAAAGTTGTTACAAAAGATTTTGCAAATCTTTCCCAGTAAGTTGGTAGCTTGTTGCATCCTTAATTATAAAAGGATTCCAAGACTACTGGGAAAGCGGATAGCCATTTCATTTTGAGAATGCAAATATAATTGTATAAACTCTGGTTTAAGACCAATACAATAGGGTTTTTTTGAAAATTACTGTTGAATGTAGCAAGAAATCTTGATTATGAATGAGAATAAAATCCATTGATTGTTTCTGAAGCATATAATGAGTATTGTGTCTTCATTTTAATGTTTTGAATTTTATTTAAATTGAATAGTCAAGGAATGTCCAATTTATATGTCTGTCAGGCAGATTATGAAATAGTTTTAGAGTTCTTTCAACGAAAGACTAAAATTGCCTTAGGAATATTTCAATAAGATTCAGGGTATATAATGAATTTGATGAAGTAATTCATTATGTGTGTTAAGATAGATATACAAGGTATATCTATGTTTATGTCAGAAGCTGTAATTCTTTTAAGTTCATGATCAAATTGATTGAAATTGTTCATAAGTGACTCCATGCCCTAGGGTTAAGCACTGGTCTATTTCCATTCAAAATAGGTGACTATCATTATCAAAATTGATCTTTACCTTTATGTGTCGATCTGTTTCAGTAAATATTACAGTGATTAATTCCTATAATTCCATTCATACTCTATTGGGATAATTTAGTGATTTGATTATTCTGACTTAGAGGGGTAATCCCACCCGAGTTAATGGAGCTTGAAGTGTAGGAGGTTTAAAACCTTGTCTCTTTCATTTCTATATCTTGCATGATCAATGTTTGGGATAAATAGAGCAAGCTCTCGAAGAGTATTTTCATATCAGTAAGAAAAGGAACTAACAGAAAATGCTGACTCTACTGAGGACTTTCATCAAGGAATGCGTGAAAGGTTAGTCTAACAACAACATTCCATAATATAAATTCCTTGAAGTCCAATTCTTTAAATCACAAGTTGTGTATTGCATTTTATTGAGTTATATCCTCAAATTTCATTATCAAAGTGAATTTTATTTATTTTATTCCCAAAGTTTTGGGTGGCAACTCTGATTTATTGGTTATAGTGTTTCCAAGGGGAATACTAGCAGATCAAATGTGTGAGATTTTATTTTGGACATAATGAGGAACACAAAAGAAAACACAAAGAATCACTCTCGAGCCACATCAGAGAGTGATATTTCTAAAAATTCTAGAAGAAATCACTCTAGAAAAGGGGAGTCCTCTAATAACACTTCCTGGAAGCCTAGGTCAGTAGGCCCCAGCCAGTCATTAGATACTATTCCTGAGAAAGAAATTAATAAACCTTTAAACCCCGAGTCTAACACAACTGGTTATTTTGAGGACATATTTAACCCTAGACCAAAAAATGTATATCAAGAAAAGGGGGAAACATCCTCCTATTTCAAGGGTATCCCCTATGAACGGGTTGAAGAGAAAAAGGGAGAAAATCAGATGAATATATATGATTCTTCTAGTTCTAATATTGACAGAGTCCTCAGAGATAATGGCCTTTTGAAGAGGGAATTAGATGAATTATTACTCATCAAGCAGAAGAATGATGAGGCTAGAGAGGAAAAGGTTATAAATTCTATCACTGAGAGGGAAAACTTGAAGAAACAGGTTGCTTAATTAAAATTGGCAGCTCAAGGTGCAAATGAAGGATTTCATGGTTTGAATAAAGAAATTTTTGGAGATGTAGATACCCTGAGAAAAGAATGCCAAGAAAGAGAACACTTGCTTAAGAAGGGTGAATCCAGAGACATAGGCCATGTAGTGAGGCAAGTCATTGACTATGAAAGTCAAAAATCTCTTAAGCCTCAGATAGTTACACAAAATGTATCAATAACTAATACTAGGCAAACAGAGGTTGATAAAGGAAAACAAAAGATCACTGGCATTAAATTTTCTCAACCTAAAGTTGAAGAGGGTATATCTTAGAACATATTCTCACTTGATTTAGAATTAGAAAGGGTGATAAAGGCCAAAGATGATATTGCAAAATGGTTGGAAAGAGCTAAACTAGAAGTTGCTACTACAGAGATGAAGAAAAGGATTGCCTTATTGAGTTCCATGACTAATCCCAATATAACCAATAATGCTACTAGTCAGGCCATCCCCATATTTAACTCTAATGCTCAGACCAATAATGCCAATACAAATACCTAGACATATAGTGTAGCTCAAGGGGCCACATCACAGTCAGGAGAAAGTGGACCTAATAGAAATATTGGCCTCCATAATGTGAGCATTGGTCAGAACATTGGCAATACTGCTTAGAATATTGGCCAGAATGTGGGCTCTAATTTTCAAAGAAGACCTATTCATCTAGAGAGATATAGACAGTTGTTCTTTGATGGTATCCCTGGCCAACCAAACCTTATTCCTAATGAGGTCAAAGATAATATTCCCAAGTTTAGTGGGAAAAATGCCATAACTAGTGAAGAACATCTAAAAGTATTCTCGCATACAATGAATGATTATGAGATTGGAGATGAGGATACTGTAATGAAATTATTTGTACAATCCTTAACTGAGGATGCAAGAGACTGGTACTGGGGTTTTCCTGATCATAGTATCTATTCTTGGGATGCATTTGTTAGAAGTTTCAAAGAGCAATATGGTGACAAGATAAATTCTAGTTTTATGTTGAATGAATTCAACAGCTTCAAAAAATTCACTAATGAAGGCATTGCTGAATTTAATGTAAGATTTCAAAAGGCTGTGTATAAGTTGTTTCAAGTGTTGAGACTAGATGAAAATGTGTGTGTCACTACCTATTGTAATGTTTTGGATGGAAAAATAGCTTATCTTCTTAGGGATAAAGACCCTCAAACCATGAGAGAAGTATATAAGTTGGCTATAAACATAGAAAGCAATAGAAGGGCTTCTGGAAAGCTTGGTAAACGGGATGACAATAGGCTCTGGAAAGATTCAAAAACATAGTCAAATAAAAACCCCAAGGAAGAAGATAAGATGCATACACTGGTAAATGTGGTAAAAGATCTTGTTGCCAAGGTAGACAAGAATGAAAAGGGATTTTAGAATAATAGGCCACAGTACCAAAGATAGGATAAACCTTATAGACTTCAAGATTTCCCTTATAAAACTCAATGGAAGGATGGGAAACCTATGTTAGAAGAGCATAATGATCCCAAGAACAAAGAGATCCCTGATCCATTTAAAAACAACAGTTCCCATAATGTGGAAAATACTCCTTGGTGAATGGCCTGTAATATGCCTCATTCCCCATATCAATGTGCAGTAGCTTAGGGCTTGGTGAATGAACATGAAAATGTTGGAACACAAGAAAGTCATGGTGAGAAGAAACCTACTGTAAATATGTGTGCACTTACTATTGAAGATGATGATGATAGTTCAGAAGAAGATATTCCAATCACAATAAACAATAAAAGTACTAAGTTAGAGCATTTGAACTTGGGATGCCTAATGATGAAGAGATAAGAATCTTAACTATTATTGTTGTGACACAAGCAAGAAGTTCATACCAACTTAGGAATAGAAGATTCGATCAAAATGGGAAACAATCTAATTCACCTGTCATTATAGAAGTCATAAATGAGGAAATTACACAAGATCAAGTGAAAGATGCCTTGGTTAAAGAGAAAAAAGTTACTACTACTTATGACCAAAAAACAAGACAGTTAAAAGAAAGTAAAGGTAAAATATCTTCTGACAGTAACATGAGTTTCCCAAATTTTAATATGAAGCAAGCCTTATCTTAGATGAAAGTCTCTGTTCCTTTTCTTGAGATGTTTAAAATTAAGGAACACCGAGAGGCAGCCTTTTCATTATTTTCTGACTTACCTGGTATGCATGATAGTACTATTTTGAATGACAAACTAAAAGGTGAGCATGAAGAAAAGGATAGAATCCCAATCTATTTGGGAAATATAGTTATTCAGGAGCTAGATCAGAATGATCCTTTTTATGTTACATTGCTCACAAACAATATGTTGCTAAAAAATTGTACGATGGATTCAGGAGCTGCTGCTAATGTGATGACCTACACTGTTATGAAACAATTGGGTTTAGATGTGGATACTACTTGTGGTAAATGTTATGCCATGGACAATAGGGAAGTACCTATAGTAAGAACTTTGCAAGGATTAGAGATAAAACTTGTTGCTCACCCTGAGGTCACTTTTAAAATAGATGTTGTGGTTGTAGATTCACCACCCCATTATGGCATGCTCTTATCAACACAATGTGTTGTAGCCATTGGAGGACATGTACAATTGGATTTATCTTTTGCTACCATTTATGTTAATGGAAAAGAAGCAAGATTGTTAAGGGAGCCTAGATCTCCTGTTTATGTTGAGAAGGTTCAACCAAGTATGTTGAATTGCTTTATGGATGTAGATATAAATAATTTCAAAGTGGAAAAAAATCAGCCACAGTTGAAAAATATAGATCCCGTCATAGAAGAATTGGAATTACAGCAGCAAGGGCTATGGCAGAGGTATTTTGATGGAGCATGCTCTAGAGAGGGATCAGGGGCTGGTGTTTTGTTTGTCTCTCCATTAGGTATCACTTTTAAATAATCATTCCTGTTGTCTTTTCAGTGTACAAATAATACAGCTGATTATGAGGCATTATTGTTGGGATTAGAAATGGCAATTAAGCATGGCATTAAGCTATTGAGAGTTTTTGGTGATTCAGAGCTAGCTATTTCCCAAATTAGAGCAAGTTATGCTGCTAAAAATGATAGGCTAAAATAATATAAGCATGTTGTATGGGATAGCATTGAGTTTTTTGATGCATTTTCCATTGAATGGGTAGAGAGATCTAAGAATATCATGGCAGATTTTTTTGGTAATGTAGCTTTGAAAAATGATGATCTAACACTTGCAGGGATATCTATTGTGGAAACTAAAACTAGGCCTGCAATCCCTGATAATGTATATAATTGGCAAGGTTTTAAGAGTGATGAGGATATTCTCAACTTCATTCAATGTGTGGATAATTATGATGGTCAAGTCATTGATTGTAATAATTTGATAGAGATTATTGATGGGAAGGAAACTATTTTTGGTAATGAAATTCTGCAGTTGTAGAAAAATGAAATCCCTAAGGGACTGACTCAATTAGAGGGATTGTTTACTGATAATGACAGTCATATGTGCCACAAATCTACTGCCAAGTTGGATGACTTTGAGGAGATAAATTTGGGATCAAAATGTAGTCCTAGGATTGTGTACATTGGAAAGAAATTGGCTCCTCATGTGAGGACTAATTTGATTAGCCTGCTGAAAAGATTCAAGCATGTTTTTGCTTGGTCTTATGAAGACCTTAAGGCTTACGTGGAAGATTTATTTCAACGTGAAATTCCATTAAAAGATGATATTAAGCCTTTCAGACAAAAACAAAGGCCAATCAACCCTTTGTTGGCCCCCAAGATGCAGCCAGAATTGCCAAAACTCAAAGAGGCTGGAATCATAAAACCAATCAAGCATTCTTCTTGGGTGTATAAATTGGTCCCCGTCAGAAAGAAAAATAGAGATATTAGGCTATGTGTTGATTTTAGGAATCTTAACGTGGCCTCATTGAAAGATAATTATTCCTTGCCAAACATGGAGGCCATGTTGCAAAGAGTAACTGGTTGTGATCTTTTATCTATGATGGATGGTTTTTCTGGTT
>MU227529.1:2951648-2985577 GCA_018584345.1 Thuja plicata | reverse complement strand
TTCAGTCTTTCCTTGGAAAAGTAAATTTTGTGAGGAGATTTATTGCAAACTTTGCTGAAATAGTAAAACCCATTGTTAAATTGTTGAAGAAAAATGCAAAGTTTGAATGGGATAAGGATGCTCAATCTGCATTTAATGAGATAAAAATGGAAATTCAACAGGCTCCTGTATTAAGATCTCCAGATTATGAGAATCCTTTCTCCATGTTTTCTTTTGCTTCATTTCATACAATTGCTGCAGTACTTTTGCAAAAAGATGATGAAGGCTTTGAACACCCCATAGCATTTTTTAGTAAGTCTCTACAAGCAGCAGAACTTAACTATGAGATAATGGAGAAACAAGCATATGCATTGGTCAAGGTAGTCAAGGTTTTTAGACCTTATCTTGTGTGTGCAAAAATAATTGCTTGTGTGCCACATGCCACAGTGAAAGACATATTATCTCAATCTAAAGTTACTGGGAAGAGGTGTAGATGGATTAGTAGGATCCAAGAGTTTAATTTGGAAATTCAGGTTACCAAATTGGTAAGGGGTCTGGGTTTGGCCAAATTAATGACTGATACAAACATGGACTTAGCCCAAATGAATGATGTACAAACAATAAACATGAACTTTACTAGCATAGAATTGCAGTTCTGGTATACTGATATCATGTATTTCCTAAAAAATGCTAAATGTCTAGAACATATGTCAGATAATCAGAAAAGGACTCTGAGATTATAGGCCCAGAGGTATGTTTTGATACAAGGTGATTTATTTTGGAAGAATAGAGATGGAATTTTATTATAATGTTTGGACAAATCACAGTCTGAAAGGGCCTTGAATGAAATGCATAGTGGTGTGTGTGGTGGGCATTATTCTGCCAAAACCACAGCTCACAAAATAATCAGAGTTGGATTCTATTGGCCATGTCTTTTCAGAGACACTCAAATGTTTCTACAGAAGTGTGAACCATGCCAAAGGTTTTCTTCTAAAATGAAATTTTTAGGAGCCTTACTTTTAAATCCTATGACCATTGAAGCACCTTTTACCCAATGGGGTTTGCACTTTATTGGTGAATTTACAGAGAAATCTTGTGGAGGTCACAGTTGGATTCTTGTGGCTACAAACTACTTCACAAAATGGATAGAAGCAATTCCTACAAAGAGGGCAACCAGCAAGGTAGTAATGGACTTTTTAATGGATAACATTCTAACAAGATTTGGTGTGCCCACTAAGCTAATTATGGATAATGCTATGTGTTTTAGATCTAAATAATTTAGGGATTTCTGTGAAGACTACGGCATTATTCTATCTTATTCTTCACCATATCACCCTCAAGCCAATGGATAGGCTGAGTTTAGTAATAAGAGTCTCATGAAAATAATTAAGAGGATTTTGGATAAAAATAAAAAGTCTTGGCATTCAAAATTGAAGTTAGCCCTTTGGGCTGATAGGGTGATAGTAAAAAGAGCAATAGGGGTTTCCCCTTTTGAAATGGTTTATGGAAATCAGGCAAGGTTGCCTCTGAACAACCTGTTACCAGTGTACAAATTTTTGCAAGAAGAAGATTTGGAAGATCAAGAACCCATGATGGAAAGGATGGATCAATTGGTGGAACTAGAAGAGATAAGAATAGAATCTCAAAAAAGAAACCTGAAGCTCCAATAGCAATCCAAGTACTTGTTTGATAAAAGAGCAATTGAAAGAAAATTTTAGATAAATGATATGGTGCTACAATAGAATGCTAGAAAAGAAGAAAAGGGAAAACATGGTAAATTTGAGTCATTATGGATAGGCCCATTTGTAATCTAGGAATTTCAAGGTCAAGATTCTTATTTCTTGGAAGACACTAATGGTGAGGTGCAGGAATTGCCAGTGCATGTACAATTTCTGAAACATTATTTCTCATAAATCTTCTTTTTTCATACATAGTATTTTAGTTTTCCCTGTTTTATGTGAGGTTTATATGTGCGCATGTACAATTTTGTTTTAATTTGTGGTCTGTTTCCCAGAGATTTGGCTTCTAATGTCAATTTTTCAATTAATTTTCCCTAGTTGGAGCCATTGTTAGCACTATACCAAGAAAATTTTAAATTTCCTAACATTGGTTGTTTTCCCGCATATTTTGGTTTAAATCCCATGTCTTATTGTGCTTAAAAGGTCAAAATTGAAAAAAAAAATGCTCTGTTCTCAAGTGTTTGTCGCTCAGTCACATTGGTCTTTTAACATGTTTTCAAGTTGTGCGAGTGAGTGGTGAGTCATTTTAGTATAAGTCGTGTTTTCGCGCTAGAATTATGTCAAGTCATGTTAGCGGTGAGAGTGAGTGGTTTGGTTGCTAAAGAATGTAAATCGTGCAATCGCGATGTATTTTTGAAGTCAGGTCATAGGCTTGTGGCTAAGCGAGTTGGAAGTTGTTATGTTTATCGCTCACTCGTGAGGGATTAACTCATTTAAAAGAAGGTTTAGCGAGTCCGCGATGACTTAAAATCTTGTGTGTCGCATAGTCACTTTAATATTATGTTGTTATCTTTATGCTCTACAACCGAGTGAATGTTGTTAAAAAGGGTTTAGTCGCACACCTGCGTTAGGTTTTTATGTATGTCTTTTAAGTCAGCGACTATGTAGGGAAGTCAGGTTGTAGAGGTCGCTCACTCATTCAAGTTTTAACACATATGTGTTTTGCAATGGGAGTAAGTGACTCATTGTGTGGAAGTTATCAATTGAAAGTTCATCACTCAGTTGCCAAGATGTTCTCAATGTTTTAAAAGGTGTACGGGTACATGACTATGAGACCATTTATGTTATCGCTCACCCGCTGATGATTTGAAGTTTAAAGAAATGAGCTCATGAGTATGCGATAAGGAAAAGAAAAAGGCTATCACTCACTCACCCATGAATAAAGACAAAAGGAAAGTGGTTAGAGAGTATGCAATTGAAGAAAGAATGTTGGCAACCGCACACTCGCAATCAATGAGATAGTTAATTTTTCAAGCGATGGAGAAAAATGAAGTTATCGCTTAGCTGCTCACAGATTGAAGTAAAGAAAAAAGGGTTAGCGAGTGTACAAAAGAGAGTTTTAAGATTTTGATAAAGACACTCACTCAGCCACAAAGTATTAAGTCATAAAGAATTTTCAATAGCGAGTTTGTGACTAAATGAAGAACAAGGGTCATCACTCACTCACTAATATTATAAGTTGAAGTGTTTTGCAGCGCGAGTGAGTGACTAGATAAATTACATGATAAAAAAGAAAATCACTCACTCACTCATATCCAAAGGAAATGATTTAGAAGCTAGTGGGTGTGCGATTATGGAATGATTAAGAAATGAATGTGGACTCGCTCACTCAAGAGGATTCAGACAAAGCTAAATGTTGAGGAGCGAGTCCGCGATGGGAGAAGGAAAAGTGGTGTCGCACACTTGCATAGACATAAAAGCAAAGGGTAGAGAGGTAGCGAGTATGCGACTACCAAGTGATGAAGTGAAAATTAGGTCATCGCTCACCCACAGAAGATGTAAACCAAGATAAAAATAGACGGCGAGTGTGCGACTGGTTAAAGTGAAAGGTCACATCGCTCACTCGCAAGGACTATTCTAAGTATGAGTAAAGTACAGTGGGTTGGCAATGGATTGACAAGTGGATAGTTTCAGGCTGACAAGTGCAAAAGGGGAGAAAAGTGTACACTCTTTTCCAGTAAGGATAAAATAGTGTGAATTAATGGCAGCATTAGTGATAGAGAGATGATTGTATGATACTACAAGTGTGAGAATTTGGCATTCAAGTGGACAAGACATAGGATTTAATGGTTATAAGTATGAATGATTTCACTTGATTCTGCACAATTCTCATTTTCAGCATTCTGAGCTTTTCTGTGAGAGCAACAGAGCCAGTTTGCTTAAGATAGTAATCTGAAGAAGAAAGATGAGTCAAGCTATTGTTCCCGCTGCCTCGCAAGGGTCTAAGAAGAAGAAGAAGGTTACACCAAAGAAGTATGTCAAAGAATTTGCTGAGTTTCTGCCCAGGACTTTGAACGCAAACAATGTAAACTAGGATGAATAGAAAGATAAATGGTGCTAATTCAGAAACCCGGTCACCCTGAATTACACTGGTAATGCCCTATTTCATTATTTCTGGAATAATAGGATTAAAGCAGTCCCAATTTTCAATCCATGGGATTTGAATATGGAAAAATTGATAGTACCTGATGTCTATGTTGACATAGGTCTTATTAGGGAACTAGCTAAAAAATACTACCCAGTAGCTAGGGTAATCAGGAAGAAAAATAAAGAGACCCTAGTTTCCATAAATAGGAGATCCGTGGCAGAAGTATTTGGAATCACTGGTGTGTTGTGCACAGATATTGATTTGAAGAAAATTCAGGCTGACTATGTCAAGAGAGAGCATTTGATTAAAAAGTATGACATGCCAAAATTCATGCCAAGAGTAGATAGGCACCTGGTAAAAATCCCAACCAATCTCAAGCCACCTTTTGATTTATCCCTGTTTCATCACTATATAAAGTGCACGTTGTATGGTTTGATCAGAGTTCTAGGTTTTGATGGAGATTCCACAGTGCCTCATGATGTACTTATGATGGCTATGAATATTCAGCACCCTGAGGTTAATACTGATTATGACTATGTGGGGTATATAGTTGATGCTCTTCATAATGCTTTGGTGGAGATACAGTCAGATGCTCCAGTGCCTACCTTCAAGCATTACTCCCATTTGATGTACATGATTTTGTATTATAATAGAGCATCAATGGATAAAGAGCTTCAATTATTTGTTTCAGAATATGGTGTTGATGCACCAATCCAAAGATGGACTCAGGTATGGGATAGTTCATCAAACAACTCATCATTTGTAGGCTTTTGCAACTAGATTGTGGATCCAATTTTTAATTTTTCAGGAACATATAGGCACAGGCTTCCTTTCAAAATTAGAAAGGTTTTGAGACCTTGGGAGTATGTCCCAAACTAGCCTATCTCTCACAATTGGGCTGATTTCTTCTTTTTTTACTACATTACTATCATTAGAGTATATGGTTGTACACAGCCTCCTCACATCCTCTCCAAGTTTGTTCCTCTTAAGGTTGCATTCTTAGAATTTGTTTGGAAAATCACTTGGGTAGATAAGGAATTTCTAGATGGACATAAGAAGGGCACTTTTATCCCCAGATTGTGGATAGGTTTTGACTTCTCCATTGGGAAAAGGGTTTTTGATTTGATAAATGACTTCTTGAAGCAATACAGAATGTCTACAGCAATTGCCAGATTCTGTGATCCAGAAAATTTTGTGCAAACAGCCCTAAAAAGAATGACTCCTTGGCAAAATCTTAGGGATCATGAACCACTTGATGATGAAGATGTTGTAAGGAATAAGTTAAATAAGAATTATGTCCAAGAGAGGAGAAGGAAATGGAATAATCTCCTTAGGGAAGAAGCTGAGTGGAAGGAGTCTGACAATTCTTTCTCAGGTTTTTTCCCTGATCTCCCATACTTGCAAAGAATAGAGGATATGCTTAAGTCCTATGACACCCTAATGGCAGAGGTACCACAATTCAGTGCTAAAGATGCAAAATCTAAAGGTTCCCCAATTCCAATTGCATTACATGACCAAGAACACTAGGAACAGCAGGAAGAGGAAAAACAAAAAGAAGAGCATCATGAAGAGGAAGAGGCATGTGAAGAAGCTACTTCAGCTAGAGAGCCACTAAGGAAGAAACAAAAGAAGGAGCACAAGTTAGTGCAGGAAAAGAAAAGCATGGCCAAGGCCATGATCACTGAGCATGGTAAGTATTTTAGGAAATTGAAAAGGCAATTGCAGAAAGAGCCTCAAGTTGAGGGCCAAGGAGATAATCAAATGGTGCTATTTGAAAAAGATGACGAGAGGGTCATGATGGCTAATGAATTCATGAAGGATGATGAATTCATAAAGTCTAAAGAGTTCAAAACTTTCTTGATTAAATTAAAACAAAAGGACTTGAGGCAAGGGTTGACTGTAGATGAGGAAAATGCAGATAAGAATGAAGAAATTGTAAAAACACTTCAAGACTATGATCCTGAGAGTGAAAAAATCACTGTAGAACAAGGTATGTTGCGGGTACTGAATAGTGGTGTTATGTTGATGCCTAGATGGGATCTAAAATCCACATTCATCATTGATCAAATCAGAAGGCAAGAGGATCCTCTGTTAGAAACAGAGTTTGAAATGGATGAAGTATTGAAAGGATTAGGATTTGATCCTAAATCCAAGACCTTGGCAATATGGTCATTAGCTCCTGCCACACAAAATCCCATGGTCATGACTATCAGAGAAGAAAAAAGGGAAGACAGGATGATATGGAATTTATAGAATACTTCAGATACTGAGATAGCACAGTTAATGACACAAGTGTCATTTATGAACTTGGAAAAGGTTGATGACCTGTCCAAGAGGTATGAAATGACTTTTGGCCAAATGACGGCCCTAGCAAAGAAACATGAAGAGGTGGTGTTCTAGAACCACACATTAGAAGAAGAGATTGCTAGATTGAAAGAAGAATTAATAGAAAATAAGAGAGAAAAGAATCCACTCTATGAGGAAGTAGCAAAGGTTGTGATAGATGTTGCTATTGGAGTAAAGGAGGATTCGACATTCGTAGATGGCCAATCCAAATAATTATCACAGGAACAGAGCATAAATGCTATGTCTTTTATATTTCCCATATTGCAGTAGAGAATTGATGTGTTAAAATAGAAAATTGACATAGTGTATACACTATATGGGTCATTACAAGAAGCTTCAAAGACAGTTGCAGAAGCTATGATTTTCTTAGAACCCAATATGAAAGTGTGGTCAGGAAGGGAAAGGCTCATGGATAAGTTAAAAACTGCTATGTTATATAGTGATGACTTCCCAGATAAAATAATAGATACTATAGAGATGATCAATGAGATGAATGACACCTTTTCCTTTTTCAATGGCAAATATGATTTGATAGACAATAAGTTGCAGCTATTTGGTGATCAGTGCCCATCCCTGATCCCAAAAATTTATGATGAAGCAGGTGTTTTAAAAACACAATTAGATTGGATAGCTGGTTTCGATGGTATACTCAAGAATGAAGATATAGGTTAATTCTTGGAAAAGGATACAAATGCTGAATATTGAAATGAATTAATTGATAGCCTTTTCAAAATTGAGAGAGATATGGCCAAGTTCATTTCTGAGGCCAGAACTGCCATTGATGCTAGGTGGGTAGAATTTGTTGCAAAGTTGGAGAAAGAAAAAACCTTTGATTGGCCCATCGTCAAAGAGGTGAATAGGTGGGAGGCAAAACTAAAAGGATAAGGAGGATACTATCAATAGAAACAACGAACCTTATTCAGACTTTGCCAACATTGTCACCCGTGTTCTGTTACAAGTTTTTGTTTCTTGTTTGTTGCAAAGTTGTTACAAAAGATTTTGTAAATCTTTCCCAGTAAGTTGGTAGCCATTTGCATCCTTAATTATAAAAGGATTTCAAGACTACTGGGAAAGGGGATAGCCATTTCATTTTGAGAATGTAAATATAATTGTATAAACTCTAGTTTAAGACCAATACAATAGGGTTTTTTTTTAAATTACTGTTGAATGTAGCAAGCAATCTTGATTATGAATGAGAATAAAATCCATTGATTGTTTCTGAAGAATATAATGAGTATTGTGTCTTAATTGTAATGTTTTGAATTTTATTTAAATTGAATATTCAAGGAATGTCCAATTTATATGTCTGTCAGGCAGATTATGAAATAGTTTTAGGCTTCTTTCAAGGAAAGACTAAAATTGCCTTAGGAATATTTCAATAAGATTCAGGGTATATAATGAATTTGATGAAGTAATTTGTTATGTGTGTTAAGATATATATAAAAGGTATATCTATGCTTATGTCAGAAGTTGTAATTCTTTTAATTTCATGATCAAATTGATTGAAATTGTTCATGAGTGACTCCATGCCCTAGGGTTAAGCACTGGTCTGTTTCCATTCAAAATAGGTGAATATCATTATCAAAATTGATCTTTACCTTTATGTGTTGATCTGTTTCAATAAATATTACAGTGATTAATTCCTGTAATTCCATTCATACTCTACTGGGATAATTTAGTGATTTGATTATTCTGAGTTAGAGGGGTAATCCCGCCCGAGTTAATGGAGCTCAAAGTGTAGGAGGTTTAAAACCTTGTCTCTATCATTTCTATATCTTACATGATCAGTGTCTGGGATAAATAGAGCAAGCTCTCTAAGAGTAATTTCATATCAGCAAGAAAAGGAACTAACAGCCATCATTTGACCAAAAGTTGTCTCATATCTTTTTGACAAATCCTCTATTTTTGCTAAATTTATGAAAGATACCTGAGTCATGAGCTGGGAAATCTTAGTATCACTAGTATTCTATAAATTTTAAATCATTCTATCAGCTCTTTTTTCCTCCCTTATATTCATAACCAAAGGATTCTATGTAGCAGGGGCCAAGGACCAAATGGCTAAAGTCTTAGACTTAGGATCAAATCTTAATCCTTTCAATACCTCATCTATTTCAAATTCTATTTTCATCAAAGGGTCTTCTTGCCTTCTAATTTGATCAATAATGAAAGTGGACTATAAGTCCCAATCAGGAATTAACAACACCCCACTATTCTGTACCAATAATCTGGCCTGCTCCACAGTAATCAATTCACTCTTACGATCATAATCCTGGAGTGTCTTCACAATTTCCTCATTCTTTTCCTCTTGTCCTTCACCTTTGATCAAGCTTTGTCTCAAATCCTTTTGTTTTAACTTGATCATGAAGCTTTTGAACTCTTCATATTTTATGAGTTCATCATCCTTGATGAATTCATTAGCCATCATTACTCTCTCATCAGCTTCTCCAAACAGTATCATTTGGTTATATCCAAGTCTCTTGAGGCTCTTTCTGCATTTTCCTGTTCAATTTTCTAAAATATTTTCCATGCTCTACTATTAATGCTTTGGCCATGCTTTTCCTATCTTGCACCATCTTGTGCTCTATTTTCTATTTTTTCTTGGGTGGTTCTCTAGTGGAAGTAGCCTCTTCACCAACCTCCTCTTCTTCTTGATGTTGTTCTTCCTGTTGTTCCAAATGTTCATGATCAAGTAGTGCAACAACAAGAGGAGATCCCTGGGACTGTGCATCCTCAGCACTAAACTGTGGTATTTGTGTCATTAATGTATCATAGGATTTTAGCATTTTCTCCATCCTCTGCAAGTATGGGACATCATGGAAAAAACTAGAAAATGTTTTGTCTGATTCCTTCCACTCAGCTTTTGGCCTTAGAATTTATTTCCATTTCCTTCTTCTCTCTTAGACCTCACTTTTATCCAACTTATTCCTCACAATATCCTCATCGTCCAATGGCTCATGATCTCTGATTTTTTCCAAGGATTTATAGACTTCAAGGCTATCTTTATAAATTGTTCTGGATCACAGAACCTAACCACTATTGTGGACATTCTATATTGCTTTAGGAAATCATTGATCAAATCAAAAACTGTCTTCCCAATAGAGAAATCAAAACCAACCTATAACCTAGGGATAAAATTACCCTTTCTATGTCCTTCTAAGAACTCTTTATCCACCCAGGTGATTTTCCAAATGAATTCTAAAAATGCAACCCTAAGAGGAACAAATTTAGGGAGAATGTGAGGTGGTTGTTAACAACCATATACCCTCATGACAATAACTTGGTCAAAGAAGAAAAAGTCACCCCATTTATGAGTAATTGGCCAATTTTGAAAAAAATTTCCAAGGTCTTAAAATCCTCCTAACCTCAATTGGTAATCTCTCCCTATTTGCTCCCAATAAATCAAAAATTGGATCCACGATCCAATTACAGAAACATACGAAAGTTGAATTTACAAAAGAGATGTCCCATACATGGGTCCACCTTTGGATTGGCATAATGACACTATATTTTGAATCAAATAATTCTATCTCTTTATCCATGGACTCCCTGTTATAATAGAGAATCATGAACATTAAATGTGAGTAATGTTGAAAGGTTGGTATAGGGACATCTAACTATATTTCCACCAATGCAGCATGTATAGCCTTAACTATGTATCCCACATAATCATAATCTGCATTGACCTCTGGGTGCTAGATATTCATGGTCATCATGAGCGTGTCCTGGGCCATAGTAGAATCTCCATCAAAACCTAAGACTCTGCTTAGGCCATACACTGTGCATTTCACATAATGGTGGAAGAGGGATAGGTCAAAAGGTGGTTGAACATTATCTGGGATTATCACTAGATTTCTATCTACCCTGAGCATAAATCTGGGCATCTCATACTTCTTGATCAATTTCTCCCTCTTTTTGTAATCTACCTATATCCTTTCCAAGTCAATTTTCGTGCATAATGCACCAGTGATTCCAAAAAATTATGCTACTGACCTTCTGTCTATACACACTAGGGTCTCTTTTTTTTCTTTCTAATTACCCTAGCTACTGGGCAATAATTCTTAGCTAGTCCTTTTATAAGTTCTATATCAATATAGACATCAAGCACAATTAATTTTTCCATATTCAATTCCCAAGGATTGCTAATAGGAACTGTTTTAACCCTATTATTCTAGAAATAATGGAAAAGAGTATTACCAGAGAAATTGGGAGTAACATGATTTCTTCACTAGCACCATCTATCCTTACATTCATCCCAATCGGCACTATTTGTATCTAACGTTCCAGGAAACAACTCCGCAAATTCTTCCACATATTTCTTCACTGCAACTTTCTTCTTCTCAGACCCCTATGAGGCTGCACTGGTAGTAGCTTGGCTCATCTTCTCCCTTAGAATGCAAATCTCAAGAAATGAGCTATGTTGCTTTCTTATAAATTCTTAAAGGTAAAAATGAGAGTTGTATGGAAAACAAGCTCAATCATTCAAATTTATAGCCATGAAATTGGTGCCTTATCCACTTGAATGCAAATTCTTGCACTTGCAGTGTCACACAATCATCTTTCTGAAACTAATGTTTCCATTAATTCACACTCCTTCATCCTTGCTGGAACAAAGTATGCACTTTTTACCTTTTTGCATTCATAAACTGGTAATGACCCACTTGTCAAGTTGTCGCTCACTCATTGTACAAGACTTGTATTCAAAAATATCCTTGCGAGTGAGCGATAAGACCTTTCTTTACAAATAGTCATGCACTCATGGTCTTTCTTTGTTTGGATTTGTATCTTTCATGATTGAGCGATGACCTAAATAGCAACTTGATCATTTACTAATTGCACACTCGCTATCCCTTTATCAGTTACATTTACATATGTGCGATTGAGTGGTAGTATACTTCCTTTCATCAGGCGCAAACTCACTGCTTAAAATTTCACTTTCTTCAAACCCACACAAGTGAGTGAGTACAAATCCATTGCTCAAGCTTTCCTTGGTCATGCACTTGCTAACCTCTAGCTCATCATGTTTGAATATGAGCGAATGAGCGATGATTAGAACCAATCGTGAATTATTTCCTCTCGCACACTTGTCATATCTTTTTAATCTCCTCTTTTATCTTCATGAGTGAGTGATGATCCATTTCTTATAGCACATTTTAACCCATCGCTCACTTGCACTGCAAAATACATCAGCCCAATACTATCAACAAGTGAGAGCTGATCTATACTATCCATAGTTGTGTACTCGCACATTGAAATTCTTTATGAGCAAACCCTCCACGAGTGAGTGAGTACCTTCAACAATCCTTCTTAGTTCATCAGTCGCATACTCGATGACCCTTTTTGACTTGACTTTGTTCATTAGTGACTGAGTGACAACTTTCCATTTTTACTTCATCATGCACTTGCGAGCTCCAAAACTTAAATACCAAATCACCGGTGAGTGAACGATAACAAACCTGATCTTTTAATCATGCACTGGTTCACCTCAGAACCCTAAAATATTCTAGTGTGACTAAGTGACAAGAACCATTTAATCATTAAAATATACTGTATCGCCTACTTGCACAGCAAAAAATACATTAGTCAAAACCTCAGCAAGCGAGCGATACTTTAAAACTTGACTTCCTCGTGAACTCGCGCAGAAAAATACATGAACCAAAACCTTCAGCGAGTGAACAACTGACTTAACTTCATAATGCTTGCTCAGTCACGGACCTAAAAGCTCATGACATAACACAACTACAATTGTGTGATGTACTAAAACTAACTGCTCGCCTACTCGTTGAGCCCAAAAATGACAACTTAAAACCTCCACAATTGAGTGATAAACAACAAACCTCACAAAATCATGCAATCGCTGATAAAATACTTGACTTCTTATACATACTGTGATTGCGCAATGAATCTTTTGACCACCATGTCACTAACTCGCATAGTAAACTTACCTAATTCCAACATGACCATGATTGCATGATGACAAACCAAATAATGACTCGCTCACTCGTGAATTCAAGAGACCACTAAAAATGAATAGTGTGACTACGTGATTAAGCTTAAAATGAGAAAAATTGAAGGCTTAATCAATTTGAACCCTTTTCACATAAAAAGACATAGATTTGAACCAAAATACGCAGGACTAATGTCAATGTTTGAAATTTCAAAATTTTCAATATATAGTGCTAACAATGGCTCTGACTAGGGAAATTTAATTGCAAGATTAACATTAGAAACCAAAAATTTGGGAGGCAGACCACAAACTGAAACAATATTGTACATGCACACACAACAAAACCAGAACTTAACATAGGGAAACCTATTCTACTGTGCATGGAACAAAGAAAATTATGAGAAATAGTGCTTCAGGAATTTTCCATGCACTAGAAATTCCTGTATCTCACCATCAGAGTCCTCTAGAAAGTATGAGTCTTAACCATGAAACTTTTGAACTATGAAGGGGCCCATCCATAATGATTCAAACTTACCATGTTTGCCCTTTTCTTCTTTTCTAGCATTCCATTGAAGCACCATCTCATTTATTTGAAACTTTCTTTCAATGGCTCTTTTATCAAATAGGTACTTAGACTATTGTTGGAGCTTCATTTTTCTTCTAATTCCACCAATTGATCCATCCTCTCCATCATGGGTTCTTGTTCTTCAAATTCCTCTTCTTGCAGAAATTTATATACTAGTAACAAATTATTCAGAGGCAATCTTGCCTGAGTTCCATAAACCATTTCAAAAGGGGATACCTCTATTGCTCTTTTCACTGTTACCCCATCAGCCCAGAGAGCTAACTTCAACTTTGAGTGCCAAGATTTTTTATTCTTCTCCAAAATCCTCTTAATGATCTTCATGATGCTTTTATTGTTGGACTCAGCTTGTCCATTTGCTTGAGGATGATATGGTGAGAAATAAGATACAATAATGCCATAGTCTTCACAAAATTCTTTAAACTCCTCAGACCTAAAAAACATGGCATTGTCCATGATTAACTTAGTAGGCACACCAAATTTTGTCAAAATATTATCCATTAAGAAATCCATTACCACCTTCCTGGTTGCCCTTTTTGATGGGATTGCTTCTATCCATTTGGTGAAATAGTCTGTAGCCACAAGAATCCAACTGTGGCCTCCAATGGATTTGTCTATAAATTTGCCAATAAAGTCAAGACCCCATTGGGAAAAAGGTGCTTCAACATTCATTGGATTCAAAATTAATGCTCCTTAAAAATTTATTTTAGAAGAGAACCTCTGGCAAGGTTCACATCTGTGTACAAACTTCTGAGTATCTTTAAAAAGAAAAGGCTAATAGAATCCAGCTCTGATAATTTTGTGAGTTGTGCTCTTGGCAGAGTAATTCCCCCCATACACACCACTATGCATTTCACTCAAGACTTTTTTAGATTGTGATTCATCCGGACAGAGCAATAAAATTCCATCCTTGTTCTTCCAAAATAAATCAACTTGTATCAATACATATCTTTGAGCCTGCAACTTCAGAGTCCTTTTTTGATTATCTAACATGTGTTCTAGACACTTACCATTTTTCAAAAAAAATACAACATTAGTATACCATGGCTGCAATTCTATACTAGTATAACTCATATTCACTGCCTGTACATTATTTACTTGAGCCAATTCCATGTTTGTGTCAGTCATTAACTTGGCCAAGCCAAACCCCTTACCAATTTAGTAACTTGAATTTCTAGATTGAATTCTTGGATCCTGTTGATCCATCGGCATCTCTTCCCAGTAACTATAGACTAAGACAATATATCTTTCACTGTAGCATGTGGCACATAAGCAATTATTTTTGCACAAACTAAATAAGGTCTAAAAATCTTGACTACTTTGACCAAGGCATAATCTTGTTTCTCCATTATCTCATAATTAAGTTATGTTTCCTCTAGAGACTTAGTGAAAAATTCTATGGGATGCTCAAAACCTTCATCATCCTTATGCAAAAGCACTGCAGCAATGGTATGAAATGAAGCAAAAGAAAATAGAGAAAAAGGCTTTTCATAATTTGGAGATCTTAACAGTGGTGCTTGTTGAATAGTCATCTTTATTTCATCAAAAGCTAACTGAAATTATTTGTCCCATTCAAACTTAGCATTTTTCTTCAGCAATTTAACAATGGGCTTCACTATCTCAGCAAAGTTTGCAATGATCCTTCTTACAAAATTTATTTTCCCAAGGAAAGACTGAACACCTTTGATATTTTTGGGGGGAAAGACCTTATTAATGGCTTCCACTCTTTCAGGATCAATCCTGATACCTTCTTTTGACACTATATGTCCCAACAATTTACCTTTTGTCACAGCAAAGTGACATTTCTTTGGATTTAATGAAATCCCATACTCCAAAGCTTTAGTAAAAAATTTCTCCAAGTGTTTACAATGATCCTCGGCCTTTTGAGAATATGCAGTTAGATCATCTTTATACACCACCATAATTATATTTACAAACTCTTTAAAAGTCACATCCATGGCTCTTTGGAAAGTAGCTCCTGTGTTCATCAGGCCAAATGGCATTCTCACATATACATACGTACCCCATGGGGTAGTAAATGATGTTTTAAACTATTCAGACTCCTGAATCAGCACCTGGTTGTAACTAGAAAAACCATCCATCATGGACAGCAGTTCACAGCCATTAACCCTTTGTAGAATTGCCTCCATGTTTGGCAAAGAGTAATTATCTTTTAAAGAAGCTACACTGAGGTTTCTAAAATCAACACATAGCCTGATGTCTCCATTTTTCTTTCTGACTGGGACTAAGTTGGACACCCAAGACGAATGTCTGATTGGTTTTATTATCACAGCCTCTCTAAGCTTTGTGAGCTCCTGCTGCATTTGGGAGGCCAACAAAGGATTGACTAGCCTCTATTTCTGTCTAAAAGGCTTAATATCATTTTTTAATAGGATTTTATGCTGAAAGAGATCTTCCCTATAAGCCTTAAGGTCTTCATAAGACCAAGCAAAAACATGCTTGAACCTTTTCAGTGAGTTAATCAAATTCATTCTCACGTGAGGAGCCAACATCTTTCCAATATATACAATCTTAGGAGCATACTCTATTCCCAAATTTAGCTCCTAAAACTCATCCAATTTGGCAGTAGACTTGTAGCACATATGACTATCATTATTAGTAAACAATCCCTCCAATTGAGTTATTCCTTTAGGGATTTCATTTGTCTGCAATTGTAAAATTTCATTGCCAAATATGGTTTCTTTCCCATCAATAACCTCTATCAAATTATTAAAATCAATGACTTGACCTTCATAATTATCCACACAATGAATGAAAGTAAGGATATCTTCATTTTCAAAAACCTTCCAATTATATACATTATTAGGAATGGAAGGCCTAGTCTTGGTTTCCACAATAGATACCCCTGCTAGTGCTAAGTCATCATTTTTCAAGGCTACATTAGCCAAGAAAATATGCCATGATATTCTTAGATATTTATATCCAATCAATGGAAAATGCATCAAAGAGTTCAATGTTGTCCCATACAGCATGTTTATATTATTTTAGCCTATCATTTTTAGCAGCATATTTTGATCTAATTTGGGATATGGCTAACTCTGAATCTCCAAAACCTCTTAACAACTTAATGCCATGCCTGATTGCTATTTCTAATCCCAACAACAATACCTCATACTCATTTGTATTATTTGTACATTGAAAGGATAGCAAAAATGAGTACTTGAAAATAATAGCTGATGGAGAGACAAATAATACTCGAGCTCATTAACCTTCTTTAGAGAATTCTCCATCAAAATACATTTTCCATAGTCCATGCTGCTGCAATTCCAACTCCTCTATGATGGGATCTGTATTTTCAACTATGGTTGAATCTTTTTAACCCTGAAATTATGCATATCTACATCCACAAAACAATTCAGCATGTTTGGATTAACTTTTTCCACTAGAACAGGAGCCCTAGGCTCTTGAAACAACTTAACTTCATTTCCATTCATATAAATGGTTGCAAAGGACAAATCCAATTGTACATGTCCTCCCACTGCTACAGCCCATTGTCTTGATAGTAGCATTCCAAAATGGGGTTGAGTATCTATTACTACAATGTCTATTTTGAAAATAGTTTCAGGGAATGTGGCCAACTTGACCTCAATACCTTTCAAAGTCCCAATTATAGGCACCTCTCTATTATCCATGGCATAACATCTACCAATAGTAGTTTCAACCTTCAATCCCAATTCTTTCATCACACTGTATGGAATTACATTAGCAGTAGCTCCCGAATCTATCATACAATTTTTCAATAGCATATTATTTTTAAGCAATGTTGCATAAAAAGGATCAATCTAATCTGGCTCTTGGATAACCACACTTTCTATAAAGAATGGGATTTCATCCTTTTCTTCTTTTTTTTCTCTTAATTCACAATTTAAACTAGTATTATCATGTATATCAGGAAAAGAAGATAGTAGTGAAAAAGAAGCTTCTCAATGCTCTTTGATTTTGAACATCTCAACTAGAGGGACAGATACCTTCATTTGGGACAAAGCTTGTTTCATATCGAAAGTTGGGAAATTCATAACATTTTCAGAAGATGTTTTACCTCTACTCTCCTTCAAGTGTCTTATTTTTTGTTCATTAGTAGGGGTAACTTTATTTTCCTTAACCAGAGTGTCATTTGGTTCATTCTTTTCTACCTCTCTTTTTTTTTCCTCCACATCATGTGTAGATTCTTCATTTATGACTTCTGTGATAGAAAGTGAACCAGGTTGGTTCCCACTTTGATCAACCTTTATGTTTCTAAGTTGATATGAACTTCTTGCCTATGTCACAACAGTAATAGTAAGAAACCTTATCTCCTCATCACCAAGCATTCCAAGATGGATATGCTCTAATTTGGTGTTTGTACCATTTACTATGATAGGAACACTTTCTTCTGGCTCTTCCTCTGAGCTATCATTGTCATCTTCAACAGTAAATGCACACATATTTATTGCAAGTCTTTTATCACTCTGGCTTTCTTGTGTTCCATCATTTTCATGTGGTTCTACCATGCCTTGAGCTACTACACATTGATAAGGAGAATGAGGCATATTACAGGCCATACACTAGGGAGTGTTCTCTACATTATGTGCATTATTTTTTTTCAATGGATCAGGGACCTCCTTATTCTTAGGATTGGTTTGTTCTTCTGGCAAAGGTTTTCCATCTTTCCACTACGTTTTATAAGGAAAATCTTGCAGCCTATAAGGCTTATCTTGCCTTTGATACCTTGGCCTATTATTTTGAAACCCCTTTTCAGTCTTTTCTACCTTAGCAGCAAGATGTTTCACCATACTCACTAATGTATCCATTTTATCTTCTTCTTTGGGATTCTTATTTGACTATGTTTTTGACACTTTCTAGAGTCTATTATCATCCTGTTTGCCAAGCTTACCAGAAGCTCTTCTAATAGTTTCTATGTTTGTGGCCAACTTATATGCCTCTCTCATAGTCTGAAGATCTTTATCTCTAAGAAAATAAGTTGTCTTCCCATCTAAAACATTACAGTAAGTGGTGAGGCATACATTTTCATCCATTCTTAACACTTGGAACAACTTATACATAGCCTTTTGAAATCTAATGTTGAACTCAGAAATTCCTTCACTTGCAAATTTTTCCAAATTTTTAAATTCATTCAACATGAAGCTAGAATTTATCTTGTCACCATACTATTCTTTGAAAATTCTAACAAACTCATCCCATGAGTAAATATTGTTATCAAGAAAACCTCGGTACCAATCTTTCGCATCCTTAATCAAAGACTGCAGAAATAATTTCATCACAGCGTCCTCATCTCCAATATCATAATCATTTATTCTATCTGTGAAAAGTTTTAGATGCTCCTCACTAGTTATAGCATTATTCCCACTGAATTTGGGAATCTTATCTATGATCTCATTTAGAATAGGGTTTGGTTGACCAGGGATACCATCAAGAAATAGTTTCCTATATATTTCTAGATGAATAGGTCTTCTCTACAAATTTGTACCAATATTGTGGCTACTATTACTAATGCCTACATTTTGGTGACCAACATTTCTATTAAATCCACTCCCTCCTAGTTGTGATGCAACTCCTTGAGTTGCACCACATGTCTGGGTATTTTTATTAAAACTAGTATTCTGAATACTAGAAGTATTTACAGGCATAGTTTGAGTAACTACAGTATTATCATTTGTTACATTGGTATGAATTTAAGAACTCAAGAAAGCAATTTTTATTTTCATCTTTGTAGCAGTAGCTTCTAATTCTACCTTTTCCAACTATCTTGCAATTTCATCTTTGGCCTTTCTAGCCCTCTCCAACTCCATATCAAGTGAGAATATATCCTGAGATATACCCTCTTCAATCTTAGGATCAAAAATTTTAATGCCAGCACATTTTTGTTTTCCTTTATCAGCATCTGTTTGTTTATCATTAGTTGTTGATATATCTTCTATAGATGTTTGAGACTTGGGAGGCTTTTGACTCTCATAATTAATGACTTGCCTCAACACAGGGCCTATATTTTAGGAATCATTTTTCTTAAGCAGGTGTTCTCTTTCTTGGCATTATTTTCTCAGGGTATCTACATCTCCAAAAATTTCTTTATTTAAACCATGAAATCCTTCATTTGCACCCTGAGCTGCCAATTTGAATTGGGCAACCCACTTCTTCAAATTTTCTCTTTCAGTGACGGCATTTATAATTTGTTCTTCTCTAGCCTCATCATTTTTTTGCTTGATAAGAAGTAGTTCATCTAATTCCCTTTTCAAAAGGTTATTATCTTTGAGGACTTCTTCAATATTAGAATTAGAAGAATCATATATATTCATAAAATTATCTCCCTTTTTCTCTTCCACCCGTTCATAAGGGATACCCAATGAACTCGGAAAGAAATTTCCCTTGTAATAGAAGGATGTTTCCCCCTTTTATTGAGATATATTATTTGATACAGGGGTAAATATATCATCAAAATAACCTGTGGTGTCAGACTCAGGTTTCAAAGGTTCAGTAATTTCTTTCTCAGGAATGGTACCTAAGGGTTGACTTGGACCTACAGATCTAGGCTTCCAAGAGGTGTTGTTATAATATTCTCCCCTCCTAGAATGTTTTTTTCTAGAATTTTTAGAAACATCACTCTCTGATGTTTCTTGAGAGTGACTCTTTGTGTTTTTTTTTGCATTCCTCATCCTATCTAAAATGAAATTGCACACACTTGATCTGCTAATGTTCCCCTTAGAAACACTATAATGAATTACTTGGAGTCGCCACCTAAAAGGATTAGGGAATAAAATAACAAAATTTCATTTCAACAATGATATTAGAGGATATGACACAATGAGGTATAACACAACTTGTGATTTCAAAAAATGGATTTCAAGGAATTGATATATATATGAAACAGGAATCTCAAACCAACCTTTACACGCATTCCTTGAAACCCCAGTAGAGTTTCTATTTTCTGTTAGTTCTTTTTCTTGCTGACATATGAAATACTTTAAATGAGCTTGCTCTATTTGTCCCAAACACTGATCAAGAAAGATACAGAAAGATAGAAATAGGGTTTTTAAACCCCCTACACTTTGAGCTCCATAAACTCTGGTGGGAATACCCTTCTGACTTAGAACAATCAAATCACAAAATAGTTCTAGTAGATAAAAATAGAATTACAGAGATCAGTCTTTGCAACTTTTATTTGATAGATTTTAACATAATGACAAAGATCAATTTCAATATGATATTCATCTATTCCAATGGAAAAGAGACGAGTGCTTTATCCTAGGGTATGGATTCACTATGAATATTTATAACCAATTGCTGTGAATATGAACTCAAAACAACTACAGATCTGAAATGAAAATAGATACACCTTGCATATCAAACTTCACACATATGATAAACTAATTCATCAAATTCAATAGATACTCTGAACCTTATTGAAATAATCCTAAGGTGATTTTGATCTTTCCTCTTTAACCCTAAGATAATTCCAAAATCTGCCTAACAGACACATAAATTGAACATTCCTTGAGTATTTAATTTAAATAAAATTTAGAAAATGGTAATGAAGACAAGTACTCATCATATGATTCAAAAAATATTGATGGATTCCATTTATATTCATATCAGAAGTAATTACATCCAACCATAAGGCTTTCAAAACCCTACTCAAAATATATTGGTCTTAAACTAGAGTTTATACAATTCAATCTTGTACTCCCAAATGAAAAATGGCTATCCTTCTCCCAGTAGTCTTGGAATCCTTTTATAACTAAGGATGAAACAAGCTACATACTACATGGGAAAGATTTACAAAATATTTACAACAACTTTTACAACTGGCATATAAAACCAAAAATAAAACAGAACACGGGTGGCAAAATGTATGCAAAGTCTGAACAAAAATTGTTGTTACATTTGAAAATATCTCCCTTATCCTTTTAGCTTTACTTCCCACCTTTTTACCTCCTTGGTGGTTGGCCAATCAAAATT
The DNA here is from genome assembly GCA_018584345.1 of Thuja plicata. Lineage (NCBI taxonomy): Eukaryota > Viridiplantae > Streptophyta > Pinopsida > Cupressales > Cupressaceae > Thuja > Thuja plicata. Next base: position 2,964,644 of record MU227529.1, on the reverse strand, counting down.
CTTCTCTTGCTCCAGCTTGGTAATAGCTTCTGTCCACCTGGCGTCCAAGGTTGTTCTGGCCTCGGCAACAAACTTTGTCATATCTATTTCAACCTTAAAAAGGTTATCAATCAATTCATTACAATATTCTGCATCAATATCCTTTTCCAGATTCTATTTCATTTCATCATCCCTACATATTCCATCAAATTATGTTTTCCAATATGATTATGGTTTTAATACACCTGATTCGTCAAAAAAATTTGGAACTAATGGAGGGCACTGATCACCAAATAATTACAATTTATTATCTATTAGCTTAGCTTTCCCATTGAATAAAGCATAAGTATCATTCACTTCACTAATCATCTCAATAGTATCTGTGATTTTGTCAAGAAAATCATCACTATATAGCATTGTTGTCTTCAATTTGTCCATTAGCCTATCTTTTCCTGACCATGTTTTAAAGGAAGGGTCCATAAAAGTCATGGCTTCAACAGCTGTCCTTGAGGTTTCCTGTAGTGAGCCATATAGTGTATACACTATTTCAGTCTTTTCCTTAAAAACATCAATCTGATGTTGTATGATAGGCAATACAATACACATAACACTATTGTTTTGTCCCTGTGATAGCTCCCTAGATTGTCCTTCTGCTAGTGTTGAGTCCTCCTTTATTTCATTCACAACATCTATTTCATCTTTTCATACTTCCTGGAGGGTTGTATTATTATTGCTTTCTTCCAATTCTTCCTTTAATTTTTCTATTTTCTCCTCCAGGGTGTGGTTATGAACCACAACCTCTTCATGTTTCTTGGCCAGAGCCATCATTTGACCAAAATTTGTCTCATATTTTTTGACAAATCCTTTGTTTTTTCTAAATTCATGATAGATACCTGAGTCATGAGCTGGGCAATCTTAGTATCACTGGTATTCTGTAAATTCCAAATCATTCTATCAGCTCTTTTTTCCTCCCTTATGTTCATAGCCAAAGGCTTTTGTGTAGCAGGGGCTAAGGACCAAATGGCTAAAGTCTTAGACTTAGGATCAAATCTTGATCCTTTCAATACCTCATCTATTTCAAATTCTATTGTCATCAAAGGGTCTTCTTTCCTTCTAATTTGATCAATAATGAAAGTGGACTGTAAGTCCCAATCAGGCATTAACAACACCGCACTATTCTGTACCAATAATCTGGCCTACTCCACAGTAATCAATTCAATCTCAGGATCATAATCATGGAGTGTCTTCCCAATTTCATCATTCTTTTCCTCTTGTCCTTCACCTGTGATCAAGATTTGTCTCAAATCCTTTTGTTTTAACTTGATCAAGAAGCTTTTGAACTCTTCAGATTTTATGAATTCATCATCCTTGATGAATTCATTAGCCATCATTACTCTCTCATCAGCTTCTCCAAATAGTGTCATTTGGTTATCTCCAAGTCCTTCATCTTGAGGCTCTTTCTGCATTTGCCTTTTCAATTTTATAAAATATTTTCCATGCTCTGTTACTAATGCTTTGGCCATGCTTTTCCTATCTTGCACCATCTTGTGCTCTATTTTCTATTTTTTCTTGGGTGGTTCTCTAGTGGAAGTATCCTCTTCACTAGCCTCCTCTTCTTCTTGATGTTGTTCTTCCTAATCATGTAGTGCACTAGCAAGAGGAGATCCCTGAGACTGTGCATCCTCAGCACTAAAATGTGGTATTTGTGCCATTAATGTATCATATGATTTTAACATTTCCTCCATCCTATACAAGTATGGGACATCAGGGAAAAAACCATAAAAAATTTTGTCTAATTCCTTCCACTCAGCTTCTGCCCTAATAAGGTCTTTCCATTTTCTTCTTCTCTCTTGGACCTTAGTTTTATCCAACTTATTCCTCACAATATTCTCATCATCCAGTGGCTCATGATCTCTGATTTTTTTCCAGGGAGTCATAGACTTCGAGGCTATCTTTATAAATTGTTCTGGATCACATAACCTAACCATTGTTTTGGACATTCTATATTGCTTTAGGAAATCATTGATCAAATCAAAAACTCTCTTCCCAATAGAGAAATCAAAACCCACCCATAACCTAGGGATAAAATTACCCTTTCTATGTCCTTCTAAGAACTCTTTATCCACCCGGGTGATTTTCCAAATGAATTCTAAAAATGCAACCCTAAGAAGAGCAAATTTAGGGAGAATGTGAGGTGGTTGTGAACAACAATATACCTTCATGATAGTAACTTGGTCAAAGAAGAAAAACTCACCCCAGTTATGAGTAATTGGCCAATTTTGAACAAATTTCCAAGGTCTTAAAATCCTCCTAACCTCAATTGGTAATCTCTCCCTATTTTCTCTCAATAAATCAAATTGGATACACAATCCAATTATAGAAACACACAAAAGATGAATTTACAGAAGAGTTGTCCCATACCTAGGTCCACCTTTGGATTGGCATAATGACATCATATTCTGAATCAAATAATTCTAGGTCTTTATCCATGGACTCCCTATTATAATAGATAATCATGAACATTAAATGTGAGTAATGTTTAAAGGTTGGTACATGGACATCTAACTATATTTCCACCAATGCAGCATGTATAGCCTCAACTATGTATCCCACATAATCATAATTTGCATTGACCTCTGGGTGCTTGATATTCATGGCCATCATGAGCATGTCCTGGGCCATAGTAGAATCTCCATCAAAACCTAATACTCTGCTTAGGCCATACACTGTGCATTTCACATAATGGTGGAAGAGGGACAGGTCAAAAGGTGGTTGAACATTATCTGGGATTATCACCAGATTTCTATCTACTCTGGGCATAAATCTAGGCATCTCATACTTCTTGATCAATTTCTCCCTCTTTTTGTAATCTGCCTATATCCTTTCCAAGTCAATTTCCATGCATAATGCACCAGTGATTCCAAAAACTTCTACTACTGACCTTCTCTCTATAGACACTAGGGTCTCTTTGTTTTTCTTTCTAATTACCCTAGCTACTAGGAAATAATTATTAGCTAGTCCTTTTATAAGGTCTATATCAATATAGACATCAGGCACAATTAATTTTTCCATATTCAATTCCCAAGGATTGCTAATAGGAACTGCTTTAACCCTATTATTCCAGAAATAATGGAAAAGAGTATTACCAGAGAAATTGGCAGTAACAGGATTTCTGCACTAGAACCATCTATCCTTCCATTCATCCCAATTGGTGATGTTTGTATTTAACGTTCCAGGTAACACCTCAGCAAGTTCTTCCACATATTTCTTCACTGTAACTTTCTTCTTCTCAGACCCTTGTGAAGCTGCACTAGTAGTAGCTTGGCTCATCTTCTATCTTAGAATGCAAATCTCAAGAAATGAGCTATGTTGCTTTCTCAAAAATTCTTAAAGGCAAAAATGAGAGTTGTACATAAAACAAGCTTAATCATTCATATTTATAGCCATCAAATCAGCATCTTGTCCACTTGAATGCGAATTCTCACACTTGCAGTGTCACACAATCATCTTTCTAAAACTAATGATGTCATTAATTCACACTCCTTCATCCTTGCTAGAACAGAGTATGCACTTTTTACCTTTTTGTGTTCATAAACTGAGAATGAGCCACTTGTCAAGTTGTCGCTCACTCGCTGTACGAGACTTGTATTCAAAAATGTCCTTGCAAGTGAGAAATAAGACCTTTCTATACAAATAGTCGTGCACTCATGGTCTTTCTTTTTTTGGATTTATATCTTTCATGACTGAGCGATGACCTATATAGCAACTTGATCATTTACTAATCGCACACTCGCTATCCCTTTATCAGTTATATTTACATCTGTGTGAGTGAGCGGTAGCATACATCCTTTCATTAGTCATGGACTCACTACTTAAAATTTCACTTTCTTCAAACCCATGTGAGTGAGCGAGTACGAATCCATTGCTCAAGCTTTCCTTGCTCGCGCACTCGCTAACCTCTAGCTCATCATGTTTGAATATGAGTGAGTGAGCGATTATTAGAACCAATCATGAATTATTTCCTCTCGCATACTCACCGTGTCTTTTTAATTTGCGCTTTTATCTTTGTGGGTGAGCGATGATCCATTTCTTATAGCACCGTTTAACCTGTCTCTCACTTGCACTGTAAAATACATCAGCCCAATACTATTAATGAGTGAGTGATGATCTATATTATCCATAGTCGCATACTCGTGCATTGAAATTATTTATGAGAAAACACTCTACAAGTGAGCGAGTACCTTCAACAATCCTTCATAGTTCATCAGTCTCGTACTCAATGACTCTTTTTGACTTGACTTTTTTCATTAGCGACTGAGTGACAACTTTCCCTTTTTATTTCATCGCGCACTCACAAGCTCCAAAACTCAAACAAAAAATCACTAGCGAGTGAATTATAATAAACCTGATCTTTTAATTGCGCACTCACTCACCTCAGAACCCTAAAAGCTTCCAGCGCAACTGAGTGACAAGAACCATTTAATCATTAAAATATACTGTATCGCCTACTCGCATAGCAAAAAACACATTAGTCAAAACCTCAGCGAGCGAGCGATACTTTAAAATATGACTTCCTCATGCACTCACATAGAAAAATACATGAACCAAAACCTTCAGCAAGTGAATGACCAACTTGACTTCATAATGCTCGCTCAGTCATGGACCTAAAAGCTCATGACATAACACAACCGCGACTGCGCAATGTGCTAAAACTAACTTCTTGCCTACTCGCTGAGCCCAAAAATGACAACTTAAGACCTCTGTGATTGAGAAATAAACAACAAACATCACAACATCGTGCAGTCACTAATAAAAGACTTGACTTCTTATACATACCATGATTGCACAATGAACCTTTTGACCACCATGTCACTAACTCACATAGTAAACTTACCTAATTCCAACATGACTATGATTGCGTGATGACAAACCAAATAATGACTCGCTCACTTGTGGATTCAAAAGACCACTCAAAATGAACAATGTGACTACGCGATTAAGCTTAAAATGAGACAAATTGAAGGCTTAACCAATTTGAACCCTTTTCACATAAAAAGATATAGATTTGAACCAAATACGCGGGAACAATGCCAATGTTTGAAATTTGGAAATTTTTAATATATAGTTCTAACAAGCCACATGATCTTCCTTTTCATCGACTATCATCTCTAAGTCGCTAGATGATTAGCTTAACTCTAATTCTGTTCTGAGATTATGTGCTGGCCAATTATTTTAACCTGACTTTGCATCTGGTTTACCTCTTAACTCAAATTAACTTGTTTCTTCTTATCTCTGAATCACTGAATAAACTTGACTAGGCTTCTATTTTAACCACAATCACATTTGGAGATTCAGCAACTAAAAGATCTCTAAGTCTAAATATTTCTCTTAACTCAAGTTTCATCTAGAGACTTAGCACTAGCCATTCATCTGATATGAGATCTACGATCCTCATTGAATCTTTGATCTTCTATATTAACCTTGAGTTTTTTCAGAGATCATGCGACAAGGCAATAAAATAACCATGCTTTAAATCTGAGTTTGTCTAGAGATTCAATGGCTGACCAAGTTTCTGAATCGCTAAATAGTATAATTAACCATGGATTTATTCTGAGATCACGTGTAGACCACATGATTTGAGTCATATCAATGGTTAATATATTTCTTGTCAACTCAGCCTTTATCCTTAACTCAACCTTAGGTCGCTCAGAGATCACGGGATTGAGCAAACTCTCAGTCACTGAATGTTTTACTTTACCCTAAGTTTATTCTCATATCACACACAAACAACATGATTAGATCAAGATCTAGACCTTGCACTGAGTCTCTGAATCATTTTGTACTTTCTTATTCTATCTGGAGATTATGCAACTACCCTTGATCTTCCTTTTAATCTACATCATGCACTGAATCTCACAATCTTTGGCCTTAACTCTAGTTTGTTCTGAGATCACGTGACTAAAGGCTATCTCGCAATCTTGTAATGCTTGGAATAACTCTGGTTAAGTCTGGAGATTCAGAGATAAACTAAGTCTCTGAATCGCTGAAATATTTTCTCAACCCTGGGTTTATTCGGAGACTTCATGGATACCACAGATCTTTTAGCCACTTAAATATGTATCTACATCTTAGGCATTACCTCTTGATCGCTGAATAATTCTTGACTTTTTGACTTCTTCTAGTGATTCATCTCCTAACACACATCTTTGTCTTCATCAACGGCTCATATTTACTCATGGAAAACTTGACTTAGCTTTGACTTTACCATACTCTTACCATGTTTCTTCTGGAGATTCAGTGACTGAGTGAATCTCTACATCGCTAAATAATTCTTCTAACTCAAGTTTTGTTTGGAGATTTAGCGCCAGCCCTCAGATCTTTTCTTGATCAATGATCAACATTGAATCTCATAATCTTTTTATACTTTATCAAATCCTCCAAAGATTACATAGCAACCCTTGATTCTTTTTTAATCCAACAGCCTACACTAAATCTTGAGACTATATGCTTAACCCTGATTTCATTCTAAGATCACATGACTAGGCTATCTCTAAATCTCAGAATGAACTTTACTTAACTTAATCTCAACCATAGGTCTATTTGGATACTGCGTGACAAGCTTTATCTCCAAGTCTCCGAAAGATTTACTAACTCATGAGTTAATTGGGAGATCATGTGCAAACCACATGATTAAGCCAAGGATATAACAAGATCTATGGATATCGCTTAATTGCTGAAGAAAATATTGATCTTGGCATTTGTTTGGAGGTCACGTGCCAACCGCTTGTCTGAAAAAATATCAATGGTCTTCGCTGAATCTTGCAATCTTTCACTCAACTCAGATTTCTTTTGGAGATTACATGACTAAGCAAATATAAACTCTATCTTGACCTTGATTGGATTATGATATTACGCGACTGAATGAATCTCTAAGTCGCTGAAGAAATCTTATAACTAAGGTTAAATTAAGAGATCTAGCGTAAGCCATACGATGAGATCTTAATCCATGGCTTTCGTTAAGTCTCTGAATCTTTGAGCCAGCTTCATAATCATCTAGCAATTTCACGGCAACCATATGATGAGATCAAGATCAACTGCTTGTGCTTAATCTCAAAATACATAAGAGCATATTCCAATCTTCTCGTGACCAAGAGATAAAAGGCTTGCACCAAGTCTCTATATCCTAAAGAATATTTGGTCTTAGTTGCAAGATTAAGAGATAAAGGTAGATGACTAAAAGAGCATGACTTAAAAGACACTTAAGTTACTCGACAAAAGTAACTTGAAATTAGAACTAGGCTATGAAGAACTAAGGTTTTTGCACGACAAGGACACAAATGACCTAGGGCTCAGGGTTTTCAACCATTTTTCATTTCATTGCTTGGAAATAGACATTTGCAGGAAAATTTGATGACACACTTGAACAGACCTTGACACTTTAAGGTACAAACCGATACTGGGAACCCAAAAAATTTAGCAAGACTCAGAAAACTAGAAATATACGCAACAGAACCCATGTTGGTAGCAAAAAATGTGGGAGATCCCTAATGCTTACTTATCTTCATTACAAGGTTGTTCATACCCTTTAAACTATGATGGATCCTCAAGTATTTATCTCCTACAATATCTAAGAAATAATTACCCAAGTTTTCTCCTTAGGGGAAATGTTAGTAAACTCCTATAACAACCCCATTATCTATAGAAAACTAGTTCCATCATATAACAAGTATTAGCTCATGAATAGAGATATGTCTTGATAAATATCTAAAGAACCCTAATTAGGATCATCTTGACTAAACTATTGATTGTAATAATAACTAGGAAGCACCCTACTTCACATGTAGAATCTAATGTTAACACAAGATAAGCATAAATATAAACAAATGCATCACACATACAATACAATAATAAACTAGAGATTATAATATCACAACATGGGACTAATACTAGATGTAGTTCCCTATATTTTATATTATTCCATTATTAAATAAAATATTGATGCACAATTTTTTAATTTTTTTATTGTAATATACACATTTTACCAGCCCACACTCACATGCACACGATGTTGAAACTGAACAATATTATTATCAAGAAATGTCTCAATGTAACCAAGTTCTTGACAAAATATTTCAATACTCACCAACATGTAAAAATTCCAATAGAATTACAAAATCATCATGGAATGAAACCACATGATGATAGATAGAGGAGATTAATTATCTCTATAACAAATGATAGAGTGATATCTCTCACCATGAATACAAACAAAGGTATCGAAATGAAATCTATATTGCACAATTCCCACATTTAATGCCACAAAATAACACCCAAGGACTAGATTCATATCATTTAAGCATCCTCTCAAAGAAATAATGAGTAGTTAGTCATAAGAGAGCTATGAAATCTCTAGTGGGACCAACCAAGCATACCTATGATCATAAGAAAACCTTGATCTCATCAATGGGATGATGAGAAAATTAAAAACCTCCAACCCAAGAAGATGGTAAGGAAGAAAAGATGTTAAGGTGAAACAATCAAGTATGTTGGGATTAATGGGAAGTAGTACGGAGAGGGGAGGGGTGAATCAGTACCTCTAAAACTTTTGACACTTTTCACCTTTCTTCATTAGCAATCAATCTTTATTGTATTACCGACCAAATCTGATGTTTGTTCTTATGCATGTAATATTAATTCATAAAATTAATTGTATGAAACATTCATAGAAACATTCATGAAATTAATAGACACATAACACAAGATATGATATCGCAGAAAACTCCTGTTAGGAATTAAAAACTGCAGTGGGGATGGCACCCACAAAAACTTCACTATCTACAGAATGGAAGGGAGTCAGTTAAGGCTTACAATTTGATCACTTCTGATGATCTACCCTATTAGGAGTATTAATGTGGAGACCTATTAGGATCTACTCTGTTAAGAGCTTTAGAAACACTAATGTAGTGTGCACTCGATTAAGAGATTTACAATAGGATTGTTAAATCTACCTTCCTTGAAAGGATTTCTTAAGTGTACTCCACTTGTTAGAATGTGTACAATATGTATGACCTAACTGTATGCAATTTATAATTGTTGATCATAGATATTTTAAAGCTTATAGTATATGAATATCACCTATACTGATTGATTAATACCATTTCCTGCTTGTCAGTAGCCTTGGTTCTTGTTCTTGAAAACTAAATTGATCTTTGTCTGTGCTTCTGCATGTATTCTCTTGTCTGAACCTTAGATGCTCTTAGAGGCTACAATCATCATTGAACAACATGTTCATAATTGATTGAACATCTATTTATACAAGTTCTTTGACCTATTTTAGAATCACGCATTACAATTTTAACTCTAGATCCAAGGTATACAACTTGACCTTGATCCTTTAGTTAGCATGTTTTAAATAAGTTAGATTGATAAAAACAATAACAATGACAAGGATCTGGAGGATGAAGATAACATTCAGAGCAAGGTCAATGAAAAAGATGATAGTGCTCAGGGGAAGGACAAAGCTGCTACCACTATGGATAAAAAGGAAAGCTTTAATATTGGTACGGATCAGAAAGACAACATTCTTTCCTTTGGTAGATTTATGGCTACCATTGCATAGGATACTGTGAATATGAAGGCTGAGCTTCAGGAACAAGGGAAGATTGTGAATATGGTTAAAGTTGTGACCTTCGGTGAGGAACCAATGGCAACTAGTTTGAAGAACTGGACCGAAGCAATCAACAATGGGGAAGATTTTGGGGAGCTAGGGACTAAAGTGCTGACTATGGAAGAAAAGATAAACAATATGAGAAAATATGCAGAGATTAGAAATAGTGAGGCCCGCATTTCTACTCTAGAAGGGAAAGTGGAGAAAATGGAAACGAAGCTTAAAAAGATAAGTGAACAAAGCTTCAATATTCTAAAAGTCTCTACTGAGCAGTGCAAGAGCTTAATGGACAAGATTGAGGTTAATAGATGGAGGATAAAAAAGAGCCCAAAGAGGGCACGGGCTCTAGCATCCAAACTTGGGCAAGTATTAAGAAGAAAAACACAGAGCTTGAAGACCTCAGGATCTCTGTGGGCAACATGGAGCTTCTCGCTGAGCAGGTCAAAGAACTGATGGAAATAAGTTAGTTGTTGTCTTTAGTGCTCTCCCTGTTTGCTATCTTTTTTTCTAGCACTGTCTTTTTCTGTTTCTATCTCGTGTGGCCTCGAGCCCTAGCTTCTTCCTTGTTTTGTCTTTTGTTGTTGGTTGATCAGCTATGCCTATCTTCTGATCTTTTTTACAAGGTTTTGGGACCTTTCAAATCTTGCTTTTACTTAATCAAAACAATAATAATTACATTGATTTTCCCTCACATAATGGATTTAAAACAAATCAAGAAGATAAATATAAAACTTCAGTGATTTATCTGACGTGGAAATTAGATTCACTTTTTGCGAGATGTAACTGACTCTCGGTGTCTGATTGTCGGTGTGAACTGAAAGTTTGTCAGTGTTCCTTCTTTGAATTGTTCATAGGGTTCCCTTCATCTGTCAGGTTCCACTCTTGACTGTTTCATTGGGTTGCACTGTTGGTTACTCATTGGGTTCCTTTGTCTTTTCTGTCATCAGGTAACATAGAATGGTGTTGTGTCGGGATGCTTTGTACTTAGCAATATCGGTAACCTTGGTGTCGGGTAGTGTTGTACCCTATCTATTGGTTTAGTATAAATTGATGGTGTTTATCATGTTTTTCCTTGCATATACTAATGGAAAAATATAATGTCTTCAAAGTATAGAGAACTTTCCTATAAAACATATGAAACTATGTATTTAAAAAAACAAAAAAAATTCCCCATTTAGAGGTAAATCATCTATTTTTCTAATCCAAATCACCTTAGTTATCCTAGGATTGTCCCTTTCACCAATTATATCGCCCCTTTCAAATGTAAATAATTTAAAACCAATAAAATGTCTGATTTTGAACAACAAGATTCCGAGGGACTTCAATTGAAACCAAGGTAGCCAAAATAACCCACAACATGTATCCAATAAAAAATAACCCCAATCCAACATTAAAACCACACATGATCTAGGAAATAATGATACAATATCCAAGACAAGTGACAAGTGAAAGGCTAAGCCTTTCAACCATAAGAAACCTACAATAAACAAGGCATACATTTTTTCTATAAGAGTAGTTACGAATAGTTTGAACCATCAATTTCCAACAAGTTTAATAATCACAGAAAATATAATATTTTATTTAAGAAAAAACTCCTTAGTTAACATACTAATAAAACATGATAACAATGTGGAAAGGAAGCATTCAACCATACATACAATGCTACCACAATAGCGAAATTATAACCAAAATTCATAAAGATTCTTAATTTTAGTAACATTGTTCTAGTACATAATATTGTATGAATAAATCAATTTATAAAAAGATCACACAATTGGCCTAAATATCACACATTCAAAACTTAAAAATAGCAATAATTTTACCATATAGAAATACATGCATTGAAATCAAATGGTAATTACTACATGATTTCAAAATCATATTTTCGTCCCATACATGGATATAATAGAGTCAAATACAAATATGAGAAGAATATACAATTAAAACCATTTCATGCATTCATAAAAGGTCTCTAACATCCATAAATGATAATTTTACGAGTTACAACCAAATATAATAGTTTAAGCCAAGTAGAGTTACAAGATCCATGTAAGCTCTAGAATGAACCACCATGATCTATTACACAATCACAGTGGTGATAAACACCACCCAACCATGTGTGATCTAAGGACTACCTCTCAATACTAAGAGATGGTCACCATGATGTTCAATCACACATACACCAAGTACTCACAAGATAAAGGCAATGACAAATATGTCAGACAAAAAAATTTCAAACACTTGATGGATTACATGAGTTGAAATAAAGGAGGAATAAGAGACTTATCTTGCATGTAGGAATGAAAGCCCCTTGGTTTTCTAAATCCAAGCTAGCACTAGTTATACGTTGGGTCTCAATAGTAAGCTCAAATATCAGCCATGCTTTTCCAATGCAATTTTTCATGTTTCAAACATCCTTTTGACCTTTGCATTCTTGAGTCTAACTCTTTATTAAGATGTGATACATCGTGTATGAAACATACCATCCAATTAGTATTAAAGCATTGTGTATTGTATAAATAATTCTTGTGTTTCTTATTATGATGGCATATATAATGTTTCAAATACAACATCTCACATTAGATATCACAATACTATATGTCTTTTTTTCAAACATGACATCCCACATTTAGATCTATTCACTCCTAAGCCTAACTACCCAATCATACTTATCATAAATTCTAAGGAAAATAATTTATGTAAATAGATATTAGAAACAAACATACATCCTAACCGGATTTTTGGAGGGGAGCATGGAGCGGAGCGGAGCGGATCAGCGAGAAGGAGGGAATTTGAATTCCCTTGCGGGCGGGAAACCTGAGGGTGGAGGTGTGCAGTCGAATACTGCAGACGGTAGTAGGAGTTTCAAGGAAGGTGACAAGGAAGGGGAAGGGGAAAAAGATTCGTACCGTTACCGCCCTCGAGAAGGAGGAAAACGTGACTCTTTGAAAAATGAAACGAGCGAGAAAAACTTTCCAGGCAATGATCAGAAGCAACCCGTGCCGGCGAGTCAGGAAAAGGCAAAAGATGTAGACGGGGAGGGCTCCACAAAAGAGTCAAGGGTGGTACCCCCTCTATCGAGATTCCAACTCCCCGAAGAAGTACTAAAGATAAAGGAAAGTGAAGGTAAGGCTTCTAAAGCAACTAATGGTAAATCTGTAGGTAAGAATAAAGCTTCTGGCAGTTGGTCCTCTCTTTTTGGAGTGAAACCTACTGGAAAATATTCCTTTCCTTTGGTAGAAAATTTGTCTATCCCTGAGAAAGGTCTCTTTAGTGTTTCCCTCCCTGATTCACTGATAGATCATACTGTTGCCCTAATGAAGAATACGCTTATAGGGAAATTTTTGGGT
>MU227529.1:2921842-2933314 GCA_018584345.1 Thuja plicata | reverse complement strand
ATTGGTGCACTCACCCCACTGAAATTCTTCACAAATTTCCTATAGAAACTAGCTAGCCCATGGAAACTTTTGACTTCACTGAAAGATTTTGGAGTGGGCCAATTCAGTATGGCTTCCACCTTGGAAGTATCCATTTTCAAATTACCTTTGGAGATGACAAAGCCAAGAAATATCAGTTCCTCTTGCATAAACACACATTTTTCCAAATGTATCCTCAGCTTTTCTTCATGTGGCCTCTTCATTACCATATCTAGATGTAATAAATGTTCTTCTTTATCTTTGCTAAAGATCAATATGTCGTCTAAATAAACAACTACAAAGTGATTTATGAAAGGCTTAAGGACCTCATTCATCAATCTCATAAAAGTACTAGGAGCATTAGAGAGGCCAAAGGGCATCACTACCCATTCAAACAACCCCCCATTGGTTTTTAAAGTTGTCTTCCACCCATTCCCTTCTCTGATCCTAATTTGATGATACCCACTCTTTAGATCAATCTTTGAATAATATTTGCTCCTCCTAGGAAGTCCATGAGATCTTCTATCCTTGGCATAGGAAACCTATAACTGATGGTTATCCTATTGATGGCTCTAGATTCAGTACATAGCCTCCATGTACCCTCTTTCTTAGGTGCTAGGACTGCAGGGACTGCACAAGGGCTTATGCTCTTCCTAATGAATCCTTTTCCCATCAACTCTTGAATCTGTCTTGCAACTTCTACATTTTGGTCAGGGGTCAGCTTGTAAGCAGCCTTATTTGGAAAGGTAGAACTAGGTATGAGGTCTATAAAGTGGCTAATATCCCTCTGTGGTGGTAAAACATTAGTACTCTTGTCTGCAACTATCCCTTTGTATTTGTTCAACAAATCTGCTACTTCTTTGGGGCCAACACTTCTCTGAGGTTCTTGACCTTTTGGTGTCTTCTTAGGCTCTATTTTTGGCTTTACTATGATGGAAAAATAAGGTGTGCCTCTCTCCTTAATAAATTTAAAAAATTCCTTCTCTCCCACTAAGGTAACACTATTTGTTAAGGCTTTGTCTTTCTCAGAATCAGGGAGAGGTGTCATAGTGTAACTAATCCCATTCTTAGTCAAAGTATACACATTTTTATTCCCCCCATGTTGGGAATCAACATCATATTTCCAATGTCTTCCTAGGAGAAGATGACATGCATCCATATCCACAACTTCACACAAAACTTTATCTTTATATTCTCCTACTTGAAATTCTACCCAACATTGCTCATCTACTAAATCTTGTTGATCCTTATTAAGCCAAGATACTTTATAGGGGCTTGGGTGGGGTATTTTATTCAAACAAATCTTATCTATCATTACATTAGAAACTAAATTCTTTGTAGAACCAGAATCAACAATAACTTTGCAAATCTTACCAAGTACCTTGCAGTGAGTTCTGAATAGACTCTTTCTTTGTGGGGGCTTCTTGGGAGTTGGCATCTTTATGAGTGTCCTATTGAACATTATGGATTCTCCTTTATCCAAGTCTATAGGTCTGGATGTAGTGGTGTGGTAGGAGGTCAGGCTTTGATAGTCCTCATCTTGAGTGAGTTGGACTCTTCTATCTCCTCCTGATGTACCAGCATTGTTTGGACATCTAAAAGATTGGTGACCAACCTGATTGAAGGAAAAACACTTTCCAGTGAATGTGGAGTTGTTTCTACCTCCTGACCTTCCTTTTTTATTGCCTCTACCCCCTCTAAAATTACCTCTATTATTATTCTCTCAATCATACTCTTGGTGATTGGATTCTCCCTGTGGTCTTGGAGATGATCCTCTTCTTTGAAACCTTCCCCTACCTATGAAACCATTTCCACTTCCTCTCATTCTTTGTTTTTCTTCAATCTTCATAGCCATCTGATAGCATTGGTGTATAGATTGTGGACAAAACAAACTTAGGTCATCCTAGATACTGTACTTGAGCACGTTCCTGTATCTAGCAAGTTTTTATTGCTCACTTTCAGGGGCCTTTGTCTTCATGGAGATCTTGTGGAATTCATTAGTGTAAGATCCCACATCAAGATCCTTTTGCTTCAAATTTTGTAACTTCTTGTACAGAGTTACTTCATAGTCTTCAGGAAAAAATTGCTTTCTATTTCTCTTAACATCTTCTTCCATGTGGTTATAGGGTCCTTTTCATTCTCCACCCTCTCCCTTTATAGTAAGTTCCACCAACTTAGTGTAGGTACTTTCATTTTGGACTTGGAAATCTTTGTTCTTTGTGAGATAGGGATATCCTCACATTCAAAATAGTCTTCTAGGGCTTCTACCCAATCCATGCATTCCTCAGGGTCCATCTTGCCCATAAACATTGGTAGGTATGGTTTTTTATCTCTCCTACCCACTCTCTCCAAAGCTTCTAAGATTCTTTTCCCTTTTTGAACCTTTATCTTCTCTTCATCACTCTCTTCTTCTTCTTCTTCTTCTTTGTCTGACTCTGAATCATCCACATTAGTCCTACTTATCTGAGAACTCTTCAATTTCTCTATTTATGCTTCCATCTTCTTATTCTTAGTTGCCTGCTCCCTCACAATCTTGGCTAGCTCCATGTTAGTGACCCTCATAGGGATCTCTCCATCAGTATCATAAGTCTTCTCTGCCATTCTTATTCCCAAGAGCGTTTCTAAGCTTTGATACCACCTAAAGTAGAGGTGATAGAAAGAAGTGTGGTCTTTCTCCTTTGCCTTCAATAAGACACCCAATTCAACTTGGGTTCTCCTAGGATCCTATATCCTTTCCCACACAATGTCTTCTACCTATCCAAGGTGGTAGAACCAATTCCCAACCTTTCCCAATTGGATACAATCCAATTCAAATTATTACACTTTTGAGCTTTAGGGACACTAGCCCTATTTTAGGCCTCAACCTAGAATTATTCACCAGTGACTTCACCAACTCAAAATAAATATTGGGACACCTTCCTTATGTCCTAAGGACCAAGAATTTCCCTTTGGTTTATCCCTCCACCTTTCATACAGTACCTGTCTAGGACTGTCCTAGAATTCCTTATAGTACTATCCAAGAGATTTTTCCAACTTAACTTTACCTCCTAATCAACTTCTAGAAAAATAATTATATATCCAGATACCCTTTATGAAGTTATGTTAGACCCCAAAGCCTTAAGTTCCAAATCCACTCCAGCAACACCTAACTCTCACCAAGTTCGTAGACCTAATTGGCCTAATTAAGCTTGGATTTCAAGGAAAGTATTAGAAATTGGGTGTATGGGATTTAACCAATGCTTCATATGTCTTCAAATAAATCCCTACAACTCAAATCCACTCCTAATTCACTCAACCAATCTTTCTAACAAACATAACACTTCCTTCTCCTTCATTCTAGGTTGAATACATTGAGATATCCAGCCTAGGGCTTGATGCATGAGGGCCTTACCCTTCAAGAAATTTCCTAAGCTTTTAGAATCATTACATACACCATCCTAACTTGAATTTTCTAGGATCTTAGAGAAATCCACCAGATAGAATGCAAGTTAGGACTCCATTTGCAAATTATGCTTCAAATAGACTCCTTCCTAGACTGCTCTTTGGAAACTTCAAATAAAACTTGTCAAATCAAAACCAAATGACTTCAAATAAATCTCAAAGTGAAAATAACACCAAATAGCTTCAATACATCAACTTAGTTTCCCAATCTCACACCACACACTGTCGTACAACTCAGAAATGCTCACAAAAATGTTTCATATTCCATTTCACATGCATCAAAGTTACATTCTATAACTTCTCACCATGTTGGTTCAAAGTAACCACTTAAGAACACTTACAATGTGAATTTGGATCAATCAAAAATGCCTTGTGACTATTGGGCTTCCATCTTGCAACTCTCAAGCAACTTTTTGACAACTTTTGCAACATTTGGTAAAACTTGTCTTTTTGCACTCGATGACCTTAGGAATGAAAGCAAACCTATCAACTTGACATAAAATGCTTAGAATAACATGAATCCAAGGAATTTAACACTAAGGACTCTAAAAACACAAAACATGCTTAATGTAACATAAACCTAACTAGGTGATCCAAATGGACTAGGGTATCTCTAGGCTCATAAGATTGCCTAAGAGGTCCTTGACCATACACATGTGGATCGCAAAACCAAAATAGGATGATCCTCCAAGATCAATCCATTTATGAAAAACAAGATCCTCTAGGATCAAACAGAGACAATCATGGGTGCACTGCACCACTTAAACCCAAATAAAGTTATTTCTTCACTTGTATCTCTATTATATTAGATAAGAAAAGACAATGGAAAAGTAAAAAAAATTATCAAAATAGTAATAGGCCACATTCATTTTACCATTTAACATGTCATCTACCTTTATCATGTATCAAAGGAGTGATTATGATGAGCAAAAAGTATTATTAGGCACCTTTTAAAATGAACTTGGCCATCCTAGCATATATTGAGGGATTATTACCAATAATGACTTTATCATTATGATCCATAGCATGGTTGGCTAAATGTTTTGCTTCTTGTAAACAATGGTTGATGAAAAATGAACGTGTTGAGAACATGAGAAATGGATATATTGTGAAAGTACAAACAAATAGCAATCAAGTTTGTTTAATCAATTAGTACATGTGATTAAACCATTAAAAAGAATCCAAAAAATCATAAATAAATATAACATCATAATTACATGATAAATCACTTTTAAGAAGGAAAAAAAAACACCACCAAAAAGATACTAAGGTTTTATTAATCTCAAGAACAATATTACACCAATACAATCCTCTCAAATTTTTTAAATCTAACTAAGTTTTGACTACATCATTAAGTCAAGAGGCTTCCTACAATGGCAACAATGTTTCTTGTAAACATTTAGCTTTTTGAAAAAAAATTGACGTCCACCCTCCTCTATGTTGAGTTGGTGGTTGTGTTTCATATTTTCACATAAAATTTACAAGGAGAAAACAAAATGTAAATTGTAGTTGTACTCACCAATTAGAAAATGTAACACTTTTGTTGCATCAGTAAAGTTGAATAACGGTCAGAACACTTTCGTGCATGGTAGCATGGTGAAAGATTCCCCCATTTTCTAGTTGGGAGATAGTAAAATGGTTACTTGTTGGAATAAATTTAGAAAATAGAACAAATCATTCATGATTTAGGAGGTTGTAGATGTTGTGCCAAGTTACTACGCACAAAAATTTGTGATTTATATCAAGGCCGAGGTTTATGAGGAAACTTCTATGATCCCTCATAGTAAGATAAATTTTTACAAATGTGATAGTGGAAGTGAAGCACAATAGTCTTATATAATTCATGAGAATGTAATGCATGAAAGTTCTATATATGATTCTATTAGTAATAACTGAGAGTGGGGGTGAATCAGTGGCCTCAAATTTTAATCCTTAAATCAACCCTTTAAACTTATAACCACAAATTATGTATCAAGTTATCTTCTGTCCTACAAGATGAATGCCTTGAAATAATTTTATCACTTTACTACTTGTCAGATTGCTCTGTTAAACCTTCTCCTTTATGTTTACTGATAAGCAGTCATCTATTTACTGAAACACAGTAAATATGCAGAGTATACTGATCAATCCAGAATTAACTATGTAAGATACAAAATAGTAAAGAAAAGGATCATACACACATAACACATGGATTTTTAGCGTGGAAACCCTATTAAGGGAAAAAACCACTGGGAACGGTACCCCAAATTTTCACTCTTCTAAAGTGAGCCCTGTTAAGAGCCAACCTTGTTAAAGGTTACAAACACACTAGTAGGTGTGACCTTGTTAGAGGATTTAGAAATAGTTTGTCAACTAGTATCTAGCATCTAATGCTACCATCCTTGATCAAACACTTACTTGGCCTGTCAATAGGTATCAGGCATATCCAATGCTACTTTTGTGATCAAACTTTTTTATACTCCTTGGGATGTATCTCAATTGAAAAATACTTTTAAGTCCTAATCAGTTAAGAGGCTTATATGCTTCAATGGTTAAACTAAAACACTAATGATCTGTTCATAAATACAACTCAATTGCAGATTTTCAGATCTATTATAGGTCCATTACTTCACTGATCAATATAATAAAATATATACCTTTGCTCCACACTTGTTCATCTCTGTGATGCGTGTCTCACTGTTCGTTGGTGTCTGTAGAATCTATCTTTTCCTTTAGCTTGTTGATCAGGACTGAATGAAGACTTTCTTCTCCTTTAGATTTTCTTTAGCATCTTTCCTATGCACTTTTTCTTCTCACCTCATTCCCCCATTCGTAATGAATTAGGCTTGTCTCTATATAGACATGATTTCCTCTTTTCTTGGCTTTATTGATTCTTGGCGTGTTCCACAATTCTTGCCAATAGATTTAAAGAAAACTCCTGATTTATCTCAAAGAGATCTTCTTACCGACTAGAAAAATCAGCTTTTAAATCAATTACTTATCTCTGGCTTTATCTGGATGATTAAAACAATGATAAGTATCTGTTAACTCTATCTTTAGCTTCTTGATAGCTAAGCATTTTGTTATTTTTTGAACTCTCTATTTTGTTGGTCAACACTTTAGTTAGTCATTGGTGATAACTGACTATTTCATTGGTGTGACTTTAGTTTTCATCGGGATCTCATCCTTGTCTTTTCCGTTAGGCAACACTGAAATTCTTTCCGTCGAGCAACACTGAAATTTTTTCTCATTGGGCAACACTGTAACTCTGCTCGGTAATGTTGTGCATTTTCTCGTCGAGTAACACTATGACTTTGTTCTTTTACTCTGACTGCTGGTGTGCACTCCGTCAATGTATACAGTCACTTAGTGAATACTTGAGTTGTATGCATTACTGATAGCATAGCCTTTGATTCATCAGTTCTTTGAAGTCTTTAGCAGTATTTTCATGACCATACAGATTATATCAGGTTGACATCAATGAAAATACAATACATTAACCGATTTAATGCCTTGCATGATTATTAACTTAACATCTTCAAACATTCAATCAGTTACATGTCATCAATCTCTCCCTTTGGCATTGATGGAAACATAATACATTATCATACTATACTATTGCTAATACAATATGAAATATACAGTTTCATCAAGCTTTCCTAATGTAACTCATACAAATGTATGGCTATCGATAAGCTCAAATAGCTTTGATTTGATTCTTGTAGCTTTCTTTCTATCTTTAATCCCTTCATTGGATAAATGTAGAATATTTCTTTCTCTGATGTGATGTGTTCTCCTTCTATGTCAAACTCTCTCCCATTGACTGTTCTCCTTTCTTTTGATGTCTCTCATAATTCTTTTCACTTTGTGTGTACTCTCTCTTTGGATACTTGATGGATATAATCTCTCCCTAAGATGATAATGGATAAACTCTCTCCCTTTATCAGTATGATAATGAGGTATTTCTGTCCCTTTGACATTAATGCCAAACATCTTATCTTTTCAAACAAGCTTTTGATAGTTATGTCAAGTGGATCCTTTCTATCCATAATATATTCCTTGAATTTCCCAATCCACCGGTAATAACTCTATTGCTCAGAGTAGATAAATACCTTGTTGTGTATAGATTTATCTTTGAAGTCCATCTCTATTCTTGCATCAACATGAATGATATTCTGATAATATGTAGGCTAATGCAGCCTTCTAGTTAGCTTACTGACCAGTAGACAAGGGTCAAACCCCTAGTCTCTTTCTCAAGTACTCAAATGCATCCTTGGGCAATGGCTTGGTGAAGATATCGTCCAATTGTTCCTTTGATTGCACATACTCAAGTATCACCTCCTTTTCCTGAACTTGTTCTCTCAAATAATGATACTTGATGGCAATATGCTTTGTTTTAGCATGCATGACAAGATTCTTGGAAATTTTTTTGCACTTGTATTATCACAATAGATAATTACTGGTTCTAAAATTTTCATATGCATACCTTACAGTAATTGTTTGATCCATGCAATATTTGAGTAGTTTGCAGCAGCAACAACATACTTTGCTTCTGCAGTATATTGTGAGATGCACCCTTGTTTCTTGCTGATACATGTGACAAGTCTGTCACCCATGAAGAATGCTCCTCCAGTTGTGCTCTTCCGGTCATCAATATTTCCAGCCCAATCAGCATTGGTAAAGACCTTAAGTTCAAATTTTCCTTCTCTTCTATACCATAAGCCATATTCCTTGGTATTCTTCAAATATTTTAGAATTCTTTTTATAGCATTCATATGTGATTCTCTGGGATTAGCAGAAAATCTAGCAACTATTCCTACTGCATGTGCAATATTTGGTCTAGTATGTACAACATACATGAGTTTTCCAATCATTGATCTGTACAAAGTCTGATTTACCTCTAATGACTTGTCCTCCTTTGTCAGCTTACATCCAGTTGTCATCGGTATTCCAACTAGTTTGGATTCTTCCATCTTGAATATTTTCAGTACTTCTTTGATGTACTTGGATTGTGTCATGAAAATACCTTCGTCTTGTTGCATGATCTGCAGACCAAGAAAGAAATTGATCTCTCCAAACATAGACATCTCAAACTCTTTGCTCATTTTATTTGAAAATGATTTTCATAACATATCATTGCCTCCAAATATGATTTCATCAACAAATATCTTAGCAATCAAAATGTTAGCATCAGTATCTTCCTTCAAGTAAAGATTATTGTTTTCACTAGTCCTTACAAATCCAATACTTATGAGATAGGAATGAAGTCTTTCATACCAGGCTCGGGGTGCTTGTTTCAATCCATATAGGGCTTTGTATAGTCTACATACCATGTCCCTCTTGTCTGGATCAACAAACCTTTATGGTTGTTCAATGTATACCTCTTCCTCAAGTATTCCATTTAGGAATGCAAACTTGGCATCCATTTGATATACATTGAATCCTTTATATGCAGCATAAGAAAGTAATATTCTTACTCCTTCTAGCCTAGAAATGGGTGAAAATTCCTCTCCATAGTCAATTCCTTCTTCTTATGCATACCCCTTGCATACTAGTCTTGCCTTATTTCTTGTGATTTCTCCATTCTCATTCAGCTTATTACTGAATATCCATTTTGTACTGATGACATTTTTGTCATCTGGTCTTGGTATAAGTGTCCATGTCTTGTTTTTCTCTATCTTCTCAATCTCTTCATTCATAGCACTTATCCATTCATCATTATCTAGTACAACATTGATAGATTTGGGCTCATAATCGCAAATAAAACATCTTGTATTTAGAGACTTACTTCTAGTTCTCATACCAACCTTTTTATCTCCTATGATCTGGTCATGTGGATGGTTCCTTCTGACATATCTTAAAAGTACAGTTCATCTCTTTGTCTATCATCTTGATCATCATTTTTTTCTTCATTCTATTCTCCATCACTTTGTGCATCATCTTGAGAAATATTATGATCGTTGGTATTTGCAGCCTGAGGCTCAGGTGCAATGATCTATTTCTCAGGAGCTCTACATTGTTGGTCAGGTAGAGTGTTAGGTTCCTCATTGTAAGTAAACCTATTGTATTCCTCTGGTTCTTTAGTGCTTTCTTTTTCATTCTTCTCTGCAAATTCAACTATATTGGGTGTGTATCCATACCATAGCTCATAAGGTGTCTTTTTGTTGTCTTTCTTTAATTGCACTCTGTTCAATGTGTAAATAGTAGTACTGACAGCTTCTCTCTAGAATATTTGGGTGATGCCTTTCTCTATCATTAATGTTCTTGCACAATCAACTATGGATTTGTTCCTTCTTTCAACAATTCCATTTTGTTGTGGTGTTCTCAATGTAGAGACTTGTCTTTTGATTCCATGCTCATTACAAAAGTTAGCGAATTCATCTAAAATAAATTTCCCTCCTCTATTTGACCTTAAGAATTTTAACTCCTTACCACTTTTTTTCTCAACCATTGCCTTATACCATTTAAACATCTTAAATGCTTCTAATTTATCTTTTAGAAATATGACTATCATCATTCTAGAGTAATCGTCAACAAAGAGAATAAAATATATATCTCCATAATAACTCTTTTTCCTCATAGGTCCACATAAATCAGTATGGACTAATTCTAGAATTGCATTAGATGTATGGGTTTTGCTTTTAAAACTAGACTTTGTCATTTTACCTTTTTGACAATTCTTACACATGATGTTGTCGGGCTTGGTCATCGCCGGTAAGCCTCTAACATTTCTGTTTTTGCTAATCTTTATCATGTTGTCAAAATTCACATGACACAATCTTTTGTGCCACAACCATATGTCTTCGTTTGTAGAAATAAAACAAGTGGTGCCAATATCATTTAGATAGAATAAGTTACCTTTTGTCTACTCACCGGTACCAATCAGATTTCCTGATTTATTGAAGATCTTTGCCTTCTTATTTTCAAATGCTAATTTGTGACCTAAATTATTCAACTGAGATTCACTCAATAGATTATAATTCAATCCATTTACCCAATAATAATTTTCACATTTTATCTGGTTATTCAACATTATGGTTCCTCTAGCTTCAATTGGACAAGGTGTGTCATTACCCATTCTTACTGAACCACCTTTATAGTATTCAAAAGTCTTAAACTTTTGCTTATCACCGGTCATATGGTGAGTTCAGCCACTATCTATGATCCAAACATCATTTTTTCTAACTTTAGATATGAGATTTGTTTCTACATACCTTTCTTTATCATCATCTGAATCATCCTTTATAGCCACAAACACCATCTTGATGTCTTCATCAGATTCGGTGTCAGTATCATCATCTTTGCATTTTTCTAGGTAACTGACCTTCTTTCCTTTTTCCTTATAGTCTCGGGTATCTCTTTTTTCTGATTTTTGGTAGCTACTTTAATCACCTCTCTCAGACTTCTTTTCAAATGATCTCTCATTACTTTTGTCATCTTTTCTTCTATTAGTACATCTTGCAGCAAAGTGTCCAATCTCTTTGCAATTAAAACAAACAAGTTGTAATTTACCTTTGTATTTACCTTTGCCTCTCTGCATTCTTCTAGCCATAAGTGCTTCAATTTCATCAAGATCATCTTCTTCATTTTCACTATCACTACCTTTTCTCATAGTGTTTTTATGACTTGATTTACTTATTCCCATAGAAGTTTTGAATGCAGACTCTATATTTGGTAAGACGCTATTATCAAAGTTGTTCATCGCAAATGAAATCACTCTTCCAATCAAACTGTCTAGAGTAACATTTATATTTACTACTGCTCTCATTTCTTGAATGACAGATACTCTAATAGCATAAGTAGGCAGTAAGGTTCTTAGAATTTTACTTACCATTGTATCTTCTTCTAGTACACCTCCAACTCCTCGAATAGCATTGACTAACTCTTTGATTCTTGTGTTGTACTGTGTGATGTTTTCACCTTCTTTCATTTTGAGATCATCAAACTTTCCTCTAAGGCTTTCTGCCTTGGCTCTCAAAACATTCTTGTCACCACCATGTACAAGCTTCAATTTGTCCCACATCTGCTTTGCAG
>MU227529.1:2901010-2921693 GCA_018584345.1 Thuja plicata | reverse complement strand
AGTATTGAGTAACATCATTACCAATACCTAATAAGTGGAGTCTTATTCTGCTCTGCCATGAAGCAAAATTATCTTTGTTCAACTTGGGCACATCTCGTCTGTTCATCTTGTGATCTTTAGCTTAGGTTTTGAAACCTTCCTTATAAGAACACAAGCTCTGATACCAATTGTTAGTAATAACTGAGAGGGGGGTGAATCAGTGGCCTCAAATTTTAATCCTTAAATCAACCCTTTAAACTTATAACCACAAATTATGTCTCAAGTTATCTTTTGTCCTACAAGATGAATGCCTTGAAATACTTTTATCACTTTACTACTTGTTAGATTGCTCTGTTAAACCTTCTCCTTTATGTTTACCAATAAATAGACATCTATTTACCAAAACACAGTAAATATGCAGATTATACCGATCAATCTAGAATTAACTATGTAAGATACAAAATATTAAAGAAATGAATCACACACATAACACATGTATTTTTAACATGGAAACCCTGTTAAGGGAAAAACCACTAGGATCGGTACCCCAAATTTTCATTCTTCTGAAGTGAACCCTGTTAAGAGCCAACCCTGTTAAAGGTTACAAACACACTGTTAGGTGTGACCTTGTTAGAGGATTTAGAAATAGTTTTTCAACTAGTATCTGGCATCTAATGCTACCATCCTTGATCAAACACTCACTTGGCCTGTCAATAGGTATCGGGCATATCCAATGCTACTTTTGTGATAAAACTTTTTGATACTCCTTGGGATGTATCTCAATTTACTTGGTTAAGAGGCTTATATGCTTCAATGGTTAAATTGAAATGCTAATGATATGTTCATACATACAACTCAATTACAGATTTTTAGATCTATTGTAGGTCCATTACTTCGTTGATCAATATAATCAAATATATACCTTTGCTCCACACTTCTTCTGCTATGTGATGCTTGTCTCACTGTTTGTTGGTGTCTGCGGAATCTAGCTCTTCCTTTAGCTTGTTGATCAGGACTAAATGAAGACTTTCTTCTCCTTTAGATTTTCGTTAGCATCTTTCCTCTTCACTTTTTCTTCTCACCTCATTCCCCCATTTGTAATGAATTGGGCTTGTCTCTATATAGACATGATTTCCTCCTTTCTTGGATTTCTTGATTCTAGGCGTGTTCCACAATTCTTGCCAATAGATTTAAAGCAAACTCCTAATTTATCTCAAAGAGATCTTCTTGTCAACTGGACAAATCAGCTTTTAAATTAATTACTTATCTCCATCTTTATCTAGATGATTAAAACAATGATAAGTATCCATTAACTCAATCTTTAGCTTCTTGAAAGCTAAGCATTTTGTCATTTCTAAACTCTATGTTCTGTCGGTCAACACTTTAGTTAGTCATCAGTGATAACTAACTGTTCCATCGGTGTGACTTCAGTTGTCATTGGGATCTCCATCCTTGTCTTTTCCGTCGGGCAACACTAAAATTCTTTCCATCAGGTTACTCTGTGTTTTTCTCGTTGGGCAACACTGTAACTCTACTCATCGGTAATGTTGTTAATTTGCTCGTCGGGTAATACTATGACTTTTTTCATTTACTCTAACCGTCAGTGTGCACTCCATCAATGTATATAGTCACTTAGTGAATACTTGAGTTTTATGCATTACTAATAGCATAGCCTTTGATTCATCAGTTCTTTGAAGTCTTTAGCAGTATTTTCATGACCATACACATTATATCAAGTTGACATCAATGACAATACAATACATTAATTGATTTAATGCCTTGCATGATCATTAACTTAACATCTTCAAACATTCAATCAATTACATGTCATCAGCTTCGAGTGTAGAACAATGATGAAACAAACATAAAAAATCTCTTTCCTACATCCCAAATAAGGTCCCCACTTTGTCTCTTCTTTTGCTTCTGCTTCTCCTGCATAGTGTCAAACACCACCTTTGGCTTGCAGATATTTCCTTTAAATGTAGTTTCAGACGCTTTGTATAATGATTTGTTGTGGGTTCTATAATGTGATTGTATTTGGAATCACAATATTTATGGCCTATTTTAGGTGCACATCAAGTGCAAAAATACTTCTCACCACAAAATTTCTCAACCCACAGTCAGAGATCTTTCATAAATTTTATTATGCACAAAAGCATATGATTTTGTGAGAATATATATTCATATTTATTAGACTCTCCAAAAGTGTGATATATTATTGAAATCATTCAAATGGTATACAATTGATTATTTCATTTCCTTGAAAGTTCAAATCTGGAGAAAATTAAAGTGATATTCCCTTTCTATATGTGGATGAAAGTTAAAGTGATATTTCCTTAAATTTAATTTGGGCAATTTTGTCTTTTTTCTTTTCCCCTTATTTTCCTTTTGCAAAATAAGTGAGTTTTAGTATATGTTTACTATTTTAATATATATAGAACTACTGGAATAATGGAATGGTGTATACTAAGAGGGGAGGGGTGAATCAGTACCCTTAAAACTTTTAACAATTAACCTTAGTAATCTTTTCTTGTATTACTGACCATATTGCTTTTCTACCTTATGCATGTAATATCATAATATAAATGTAAGTGCATGTAAACATTCATGAAACTTAGTTACACATGACACAAGAATTGGTAACACAGAAAACCCCTATTAGAAGGTAAAAATTGCAGTGGGGATGAAACCCACAAAGATTCACTGTCTGCAGAATGGAAGGTGTCAAGTAAGGCTATAAGTGTGATCACTTCTGATGATCTTACCCTGTTAGGAGTAACATGTTAGACTTGTTAAATCTACTCCGTTTTAGCAACACAATGTATGTGTGCACTCAATTAAGTGATTTACAATAAGACTATTAAGTCCACCTTCTTAAAGGATTTCTTCTATTTTCTACAATTGTTAGAGAGTAGACAAAAATACTTATGACCTGATAACTTGCAATCTTGAATTGCTGAATATAGATCCACTAAGTTCACAAAATTATGCATCACCTAATTGTGATTGATAATACCTTTGTTCTGCTCGGTAGCCTTTAATCTAGTTCTTCATAACTAAATTCTTCCTTTTGTGTCCTTCTGCATGAAACTCTCTGTCTGACCAATAAATTTCTTCTCCGGCTACAATCATCATGTTCTTGAATGATTATACATCTATATATACAAAGGTTTTGACCTAATTAGGTTTCACACTTTACAAGAAAAACTCTATGATCAAAGGTTTACAACTTGACCTTGATCTCCTAGTTTGCATGTTTACAATCAGTTAGACTCATTAAAACTATTACTTATGCTTTTCTTGATCCTCAAGAAACCTTTTTCTAGCTAAGCATAAAGCTAGTTTAAAACTAAAGTGCTTTAGCTGACATGTATCTTAGTTCCACTTTTCTCGGGAATAAAATTGTCTCTCAGTAGACTGGTGCTCAGGTTACTCTGTATACTATGCTCTTGGTTTACTCTTTGAACTATCTGTCGGTGATAGTGCTATCGATGTTCACTGATTTTGGTGATCACTATACTAAGACATTTCGGTGACCTCTACGCTTGATTATTTCGGTGACCTCTGTGCTTGACTAAATGTTGTGACTCGGTGATCATGTAACTGACAGTCCAAATTTTTTTTCCTTGTATAGTAATGACAACTTATGATCCTTTAAGGATTATCAATCTCCCCCTTTGGCATTAGTATCAAAAACTGATATGTGCAAACTGATATGTTCACTATATACACCAAGTGTTTACCTTGTCAATGACTCCCCCTATGTGCATGCCTCATTACAGTGTATGTACATATTTCCTCCTTTGTGTATTTCCCTCTTTGGTACATTTTTCCCTTTGACATGTTTTCCCCCTTTGTAAGGTATATACATTTTCCCCCTTTTTAATGTATGCATATATTTTCCCCCTTTTTTGAAAATAATGACAAATGTGTAGTACTTACAGCTTGTCAAATATGTGGGCATGAGATTTTTGAATGTTTGTCATCTTCTTCTCTCATTGCTCCTTGAGGTGCTCAAGGATCATGTGCTCCAAATTGATTATGGCATGCATGTCATAGATACTTCTCAATGACTAACATCTCTGGGGTGGCAATTAATATCTTTGCCGAAGTCATGTGTTTCAACAGCAATGTGAGATTCGGTAGTAACATAGCTTGGAGCTCAGTTACCTCATCTCTGATTTTTCTTTCATCCTTTTGTATCTCAAATCTCAACCATTTTGATTCTCCAATATTCTCATAATTCAATTGGAATGTATTTTCCTCGGTTGTGAGACTTTGTGCACTAGCTTTAAGATCTTCATCTATTTTAGCTATCTTTTCACTATGCTCGGTAGTGAAATGCTCTGGTGTGCACAACTTTTGAACTAAGTTAACTACTTTTGATATTATTGGTTCCAATGTAGTTACTAGCTTAGAAAGTTTTACCTTGTTTTATGTCACTTCTTGGTTGATCTTCTCTGTGAGCTTGTAGTGACACTTCTCTTCTGCACATTCCTAAATGACCTTGTCAACTTCTGGATTTTGTGATGTTATGGCCTCAGTCAGAACTGCTAGTTGATCAAGTATTGGTGCATTTTGATCAATTTGAGTGTCAGGTACTATTTGCAATAGTATTTCCTTTATAGTATCCAAGACTTTTGAATTTGTGTGCTCCTTCTTCAGCTTGTCCTATATTTCCTTCCTCTTGCATAGTTCTCCATACTTGGTTAGTGACTCAGGATCTAGTGTCCTTGGATCATAGTCTGGTATATCTATTATTTCATCAAGTGTGACCAGTGCTTTACTCTTCTTCTTCTTTTGATTGGTGTTGGAAGCATGGGAATGAATCACCATAGCAAGTTCCTTTTCTTTCTCTTTTGTCCTTGGTGATTGCTTGGGAGGTGTAGTGCCTTTGGTATGATGATCGGTATGAACCTATTGGCCAGTTGTAGACATATCTATATCAACCTTGTCTTTATCTATAGCCTTGTTTACCTCTTTGGTGTCCTTGGTAGTGGCATCACTCAGTGCTTCCTCTCCACTTGTATCTTTATTCTCCTTTATTTTATCTTTCTACTTTCCATGTTCATCATCTTTTTCCTCAGGTATGTTTGCATCAGGATCAGGTATTTTCTCCTTTGCTTCAGTGATTATATTGATAGCTTGTATAAATAAAGGCATGTGACCTAGTACATTTTCATGTGCAGCATCCATTGTCTTCTTTTCCTTTCTTTGATCAGTGGAAACATTTATATCTTCATCATTCATGGGATCATCATCAGAATCAATATGAGTTATATCTTTTATGGTGATATCTAGTGTTTCTCCTAATGATTGTAATATCTGAGGTACATCATCCATGGCCTTACTTGCCTATTTTGTCAAATCAAATGGAGTGGCATCCTTGGTATCATTGATGAAAATGTTCTCAGGGCTTGGTGTGGTCTCCTTCTCCTCAATGTGAGGTGTCTCAGTTAGAGATAAAATCTACTCAGGTGGATTGAATATTTCATTCTAAATCTCATTGCTTTCTTTGTCAATGTCTTCTAATCTGCCTTGTAGTACTTTGTATGCTCTCATCTTTGCAGAAAATTTCTTTGCATGCTCCTTCATTATTGAATCAATTTCTTCAACTGTTGACTCAGGTGACATGAATGTAACTAGGGATCTTTCCCTCATCTATTTCTTGGTGTGCAAGGCATATGTCCATCTTGTTGATATTTGGTCATTGAGCTCTTGTGGAATATTCTTGTTGAATTGTATAGGTACATACTTGTATGCAGCCATTGCCTTAATTATGGCCTCTTTTATCTTATTTTGATTCTTGGGAGACAAGGTTAGTCATTGTCTAATCTTGTGATGTAATAAGTTGCTCGTGTTGATGATTGACTCTGCAACTTTATCAATTATTTTAGGTATCTTGGCCTTTTTTGATTCAATACTTTGTTCTCTTTCATCCCTGGTAGTATCATCCTTGTCTTCTTTTCCTCTTATATATCTCCTTCTTTGCCTCGGTCCTGATTGCCCAGTTTGAGTCTTTCTTTTCTGATAAGTCCTCACAGTACCTTTCTTTACTAGTGGTGAGTCTACCTCTTTTTTAGTCTTACTCCTTGTTCTTGATGTAGCTGTTACATTTGTAACCTTTACTTTCTTGGCTGGTGGTGCATCTGATTCAGTAGGCTCAGAGTCACTTAACTCTTTTCCTTCACCAATGGGTGACTTTCCCTTGGTGACATCTTGTTCCAACTCTTCATCATTTGCCAAAAGTTGCCTTTGAAGAGTATTTATTATTTTTGTCTTATTTCGGTCTATCTTCTTCACTACTAAGCCAGTCTTGATTCTAGACTTGGATTCCTCATATGTGCCAAATCTGCTCAATGATTTGTCCACTGGTTCATTCAGTAAGGTTTATAGCCTAATCAATGTCGATCTCATAGTCCAATGGTGGTAACCATGTTGTTCTTGGTACAACTGGTTTGATTAGAGTGGTGTCGGTGTCCACTATGAAACATATGCCATCTCTGTATTGTTCAATTAGTTGTGCAGGGATTCTCATTTGGTCTTGAACTCTCTCGAGAGTAGTAGGGCATTGGTTAACCTTTTCACCTCAATGTGCTTGTGTTTGTCTTTCAGGTTTCCATCATTGCATAGATTTTGGTAAGCTTCTTCAATCTCAAGATCTCTAATCTTTGCAACCTTGCAGTGGATGTATGTGCGGATATCTTCAACCAATAAAACCCTAGGAGGGATACAAGAAAATGCTCCCTTGTCATTGGTTTGAGCAGCAACCTCAGGAAAAAACTTATAGTTAGGCTTCTCATAGGTTGTGTTCTTAATCAGGTTGATCTTCTTGTCCTTTGTGTTCTTGATCTTTGAGACTCAGGAGGTAGTTGCCATTGTTCATGAAATTAGGGCTTCTTTGCAAATGAACTATGTGCTCGGTGAGTCTAGATACTCACTTGATCTTTGTTGTGGATAGTTAAAATCTGTCAGAGTAGCCTTTGAATCTGTTGTGAATCATTATGCAATCTTGTCGCTCTTAGTTGCTTGTCTTTGCTCTGCTATTTTCCCTTTTTTTCTTGATGAATGAATGAGCTCTTTCTTGCCCTATTTATAGAAAATAACCTAAGTGGTGCATTGAATTCTTTAGCTACCACTTGGTCATTGAAACAAAGATGCTTGGGTATCATATCAATTTCTTCATCCTTGGTGAGTATACAATGCTCGGGTAAGTGACAACTTAGTTTTACTTTTCACATGTTCATCGATGGAGCTCGATATGTTGCAAAGACTTAATTGTCTTTCACATGTTTACTAACGATGCTTGGTTTATATTGATGACTTATATGTACACCAACAATACTCGGTATGTATTGACCGACGAGACTGGATTCACAAAATCATAACAAGTAAAACCATAGTGCATCTCCATTCATGCTAATTTGGCATATTATCAATGAATATTGAAACTGATGTAAAATATAGCTTTGAAAAGTGCAGTTTCATACTTACTTGTTTATCTTAGGTGGGGGTGGTGAAATCACCTAATCCATTGGATGAGGTGTCACCAACTATGGTGCTTGTTCCAACATCATCTTTGTTTGAAGGTCTCCTCCACATTTGATTTCTCATTCTCCTAATATCTCAATAGTGTTTCCATTTGCAAAAGTGTTTGACTCTATCACTTGGTCTCTGTTGTCTTTGCTTAAGTGACCGACCTTATGATAGTGTAAGTATGTCATTCCGGATTTAGTCCAGTTCCTCAATCTTTGTATCCATTTCCCCATATATTTTATAGCTATGTGTCCATATCTTCCACATGCTATGAAATTTACCCATGTTTTTTAATCCCAAACATATGAGTTACCGACTCTTCTCGGTTTATAAGCATTTTCTTGCTCTTTCAATTTCCATACTTTCTTTTTCTTTTTCCTGCATTCATGAGATTTGTAGCCATGCATTTTGCAAGTAGGGAAATATTTTTTCATGTAGGATTCCTTATTTGGTTGATTCACCTTATATTTGAATTCATGTGCTTTATGTCCATACTTTTTATAGTTATAACAATTACCTATGAATGTAGAAGTAGATTTAGGAATACCTTTAGCTTTGCTCCTGCAAACATTTGATATGTGGCCTGGTTTTCCATAGTGATTGCATGACTACTTTCTTGGTCTTCGATTTGTGTAGACATCTCTTTGATCAGCTCGGTTTGATGATTATTCATGCTCAATATACCCTAAACTAGTATTGTTGTTGAGTCTTCTTTGTCTATTCATAAACTCATCCATTCTTTTTGTACTTTCTTCAACTTTCTTGATCATATCATTATGTTGTTGTTGAATCCTCACTTCATGCTTTAGTTTCTCATTTTCTTCTCTTATTTCACCAATAACTTCCAATTTCCCATTGACTTCTATGTTCACTGGGTTGGCCTCATGACTCATAAGAACTATTTGATTGGTGATCTCATGGTGATGTTCAGTTAGTCTCTGTATCTCATTTTTTTTCTCTTGCAATTTCTCAGTGATCTTCCTCCTGTCATCAATAGCTAATGTTCTTCCTTGTTCATCTTGTCTTGCATTATTCATAACATCAATCATTCTTACCATCTGTATCTCTTGACCGATCTGCAGTACCTTTACTTGTTCAGTCAGATGTTGATTGATTTCATTTAGACTTGTAATGCTTCCTTCAGATGTGTCAGATGTATTACTAGATGCAGATCCTGATGAATCAAATAAATTAGGTATCTCTTCTTCATGATAGTCTATTTTATTGTAGCGAGATGCCATGACTTTTCTTTACCCAATAACTCTTTCATCGTGTTTCTTTCTTCTTTTTATTTCTCAAAGAAAATATGTATCTCCAACTTCTAATTTTCAATATTTTTGTCAAGCTTATACCTTTCCATTGTATGATCTTTTCTCTCAAGTGATTTAAACTTTTTCAAATAAGAGATCTAGCTCTGATACCAATTGTTGGAATAATGGAATGGTGTATACTGAGAGGGGAGGGGTGAATCAATACCCTTAAAACTTTTAACAATTAACCTTAGTAATCTTTTCTTGCATTACCGATCATATTGTTTTTCTACCTTATGCATGTAATATCATAATATAAATGTAAGTGCATGTAAACAATCATAGAAACATTCATGAAACTTAGTTACACATGACACAAGAATTGGTAACGCAGAAAACCCTTGTTAGAAGGTAAAAACTGTGGTGGGGATTAAACCCACAAAGCTTCACTATCTGTAGAATGGAAGGTGTCGGTTAAGGCTACAAGTGTGATCACTTATGATGATCTTACCCTATTAGGAGTAACATGTTAGACTTGTTAAGTCTACTCAATTAAGATATTTTAGCAACATAATGTGTGTGTGCACTCAGTTAAGAGATTTACAATAAGACTGTTAAGTCCACCTTCTTGAAGGATTTATTCTATTTGCTACAATTGTTAGAGAGTAGACTAAAATACTTATGACCTGATAAATTGCAATCTTGAATTGCTGAATACAGACCCATTAAGTTCACCAAATTATGTATTACCTAATTGTGATTGATAATTGATTTCTTCTTTTTGTGTCCTTCTGCATGAAACTCTCTATCTGATCAATAGATGTCTTCTCTGGCTATAATCATCATGTTCTTGAATGATTATACATCTATATATACAAATATTTTGACCTAATTAGGTTTCACGCTTTAAAAGAAAAACTCTATGATCAAAGATTTACAACTTGACAAAATTTGGCCATAAAAAAATGGAGCGACGGAGGAGAGACAATTTAGGGTTTCAAACCAGGCACAAGGGTTGATGAAGAGAGGTTTTTGATAGGTGTGGCCTAAGATAGTCATGGTTCCCACCTGCCAAGTGGTCGATGCCTGGCAAGAGAGCTACTGACAGAACAATATCTGAGTGGGCTCAATCTGGCCCACAACAGAACAAGTGGGGCTCAACGAGAATCTTCTCTGGTTGCAAGGAAGGGTTTTGACAACCAATGAATCCAATTTGGCTCCCAAAGGTAGACGGGGGCCCTCAGAACCTACCTCATACTAAGGAAAAATTGGGAGCCACAGACAATCGGACAATCAGTGTTTGCGTGGACTCAGAAATTTGGAAGAACTCGGTGTAAATATTGAGAGCACAAGCTTTCTTCATGAAATGGGGGGTTTGGCC
Organism: Thuja plicata; assembly: GCA_018584345.1. Classification (NCBI taxonomy): domain Eukaryota; kingdom Viridiplantae; phylum Streptophyta; class Pinopsida; order Cupressales; family Cupressaceae; genus Thuja; species Thuja plicata. The sequence continues at coordinate 2,911,547 of MU227529.1, read as the reverse complement.
AGCCTATCCTAAGATTAGGAACTGGGTAAAAAAGGAATGGGGTCCCCTTTTTGAATTGAAAACCCTACCAAATGAATTCTTCTTGATCATAGCAGATACGGAGACAGAAAAAACTAGAATCATGTTCAACAGACCTTTCATAATGGGAGAGATCGGCTTCTATATTAAAGACTAGACTCCAAACTTCAACCCTAAGCAAGAAACAATTGAGGAAGTCTCGATTTGGATTTGACTCTATAATCTCTCGTACGAATACTAGCTTGTAGATTTCTTTAAAATGGTTGGAGATCGACTGGGTAAATTTATCAAAATGAATGCAGCAGTGGATAAAAAGGACTACTGCATGTATGCTAGGATTTGCATACTATACAAACCACACCCACTTTTTCCACATGCCATGGAAGTCCTCACAATCGAAGGATACTTGTGGTAGGAAATAGAGGTTGAAGAAACACTAGACAAGTGTAAATACTGGAAGGAATGGGGGCATAAGGCAGAAGAATGCTTAGTAAGGAAGAAAGGGAAAAGAGGTTAACAGCCTAGAGAATATCTTAGCCCATCTAATCCCAACCCCTGAAAACCATACGACGTCTTTAACCAAAAATCAACAAGATGAAAACACCCAAGTGGCCACTAAAGATGCCTATGAGACAGGAGGGAATGGAAGTGTACCTCAGGTGGGGACTAGTGTAGAACGAGGATCTAATAGGAATGAAGCAAAGATAACCCTAATAAATCTTTGGAAACCCAACATGATACCAGAGGACACCCTTGCTGGGATGATGATACTGCCATAGACAAAGACCATGGGTTGGGAACCAATGCTGGAGGAGGAAGGAGTGGGTTTGGCTGTGACACAGAGTTGCATCCAGGAAGGGCTCAGTGGTGATTTTAAGGACATACATATGTCCCCTGTGAAACAGTGTTTAGAATGCTCTGCGATAGATCCAGAGACTATGCTCATCAAAGATCAAGAAGAAGATCCTTTGGGACTCAATGAGGAATTTGGCATAAAGGAGCACTGATCGATCAAGCAAAAGAAGTCACAAATGACAAAAGTCAATCTCAGAAGTTAGAAAACAAGAGAGAGAAAATCAAACTAGCAAATACTGGAAGATGCAGGTAACACAAAGGGGAAAACTAAGCTTTGATTTGGAAGGGACTTATTCCCTTCTGGGCATCCATGAAGCTCCTAACATGGAATGTTAGGGGCTGCAATGCCCCTGAAAAGAGATGCTTGATCAAGAGAGGTCTTGATCAAGTGAAGCCCGATATTGTGTGTATCCAAGAGACTAAGTTAGATGGTAAAAATGCAACGAAGGTGTTCGGGGTCAAGAAAAAATGGTTTGGTTTTTTTTTTGATGTAGTTGGTACCTTAGGTGGCTTTGGGATCATCTGGAACCCTCGCCTGGTTAAGGTGGAATCAATTTCTAAGGAAAGATTCTGGCAACTGGTCAAGGTGAGTCCTTTCACTATTAATGTTTCAATCTTTTTATTCAATGTCTATGGCCATGTCAAAATAGAGGATAAGAAACAGGTTTGGGATGAAATTGCTTTATCTTTGGATGGCCTAGGGTAGAAAGTGGCAATCATTGTAGGGTACTTTAATGCAACCCTTGTTCACTCAGATAAGCGGGGTTGCAGGGGCAGGCTGAGAAGGGTCCAAACAGATTTTCAAAATTTTGTAGTTAACAATGGGCTATGGGAGGTGATAGCGGGAGGAGGAAACTACACTCAGACTAATACGAGAATAGGTTTCTCTAACATTGAGGAGAATTTGGATAGATGTTTCATGGCAAGAAGCTGGAACGCACTCCTGTTTGTTTTTTAGGCTCAAATCTTGGGACTATCAAGATCGAACCACTTCTCGATAGCACTAATGTTTCACAAGGATGGGATACCTCCCCGGTGCCCTTTCAAAATGGAAAAAATGTGGCTGTGAGAACTAGGATTCAAGGAAATGATCACTAAATGGTGGAATTTGGCCCCAAAAGAAGATGGGAACTCGACCTTATAATTTTGTAAGAAACTGGGTTTTATTAAGCAAAAACTAAAAATATGGAATAGGACACATTTTGGTGATATCTTTGCTGAAAAACCAAGTTTGGAGGGGTAGATGGAAGTCTTAAATTGCAAAGTCCAAAATGAATGTATGGACAAAATGGATTTCCTAATAGGAAAATACCTATTGTGTAGATATAGTGAAATTTTACAGAGAGAGGAAGTGTATTGGAGACAGAAATTACGGGAGAGTTGGCTCAAAGCAAGAGACAAAAACACAAAGTTTTTCCACAGCTCGATAAAGGTCAAAAGAAGTATGAATAGAATCCAGGCTATTAAGATGGAAAATGGAAATATTATGGAGGAGAGTGTGGATATCAACTGGGAGGCTGTTGAATTTTTCTCCAACCTCTGGGGTGAGGAAGGGGCTAATGATGACAGGGCCCAAAGAGAACTCCTTCTACTCATCCTAAAGATGGTAAACCCAGAGGATAACTAGAAACTAATTGCCCCAGTGTCCTTATTAGAACTAAAGGCGACAATTTTAGAATTGGGTGGAGAAAAGGCACCAGGGCCTGATGGATTCTAAGCTTTTTTCTACCAAAATTTTTGGGAGACTTTAGGCTCGGAGCTGCTTGCAGTGGTGGAAGAGTCCAGATCCAAAGGATTATTTTAAAAGACTTCAACAATACGATGGTGGCCTTAATTCCCAAGAAAGAGAAACCCAATACATTTGAGGAGTTTTGACCCATTTCACTTTGCAACACGATTTATAAAATCATCACAAAGGTAGCAGAAAATAGCTTAAAGCCAATAATGGAGCACCTGATTTCTTGGGAACAGAGCAGTTTCACTCCTAATAGGAACATAGTAGATGGAATCATAATATCTCACGAAGAAGAGGTACATTCTTTTGAAACTTGATATCAAAAAGGTGTATGACAGAGTGGATAGAGGATTCCTAATTGAGATACTTAGGAAATTTGGTTTTGATGAAAAATGGGTTCAATGGATTAAAGGAATGATTGGCTCCTACGGAGCATTGATTTTAATCAATGAAAGCCCCCAAGGTTTCTTTGAAATGACACGGGGAATCAGGCAAGGTGACCCCATCTCGCCTTTCCTATTCATTATCTTGGCCGAAGTGCTTGGGAGGGCTATCTCAAGAAAAAAATCCCAAGGCATGTGGAAAGGCATTGAGATTGTGCGAGGCCTAGAATATACATCCCACTCCTAGTTTGCGAATGAAACCTATCTCTTTGGAGTGGCCTCAATGCAGGAAACCAGGGTGATGAAAAATTCCTAGACACCTGCAATGCGGCATCAGGGAAAAATGTCAACTGGAAAAACATCCACAGTTTTTTTCTTCGGAACGAAGCCCAGATCGTAGAGGGATATTGCTAGAGTTCTTGGAGTCTAGATTGGCTTAATCCCAGGTAAATTCCTAGGGACTCCCCTCTTTGTTGGTGCAGATAAAGCAGAGCTATAGACGGAATTGGTCGATAGATGCCAAGCTAGGATGGATGGATGGAAAAGTAAATGGCTTACTTTGGCAGGGCATATATTGTTATTAAAAATAAATCTTGGCAATGTTTATCTATCCAATGGCATGCTTCAAAATCCCAACTAAAATGATTAAATGTATACAACAAAAAATGCACAAATTCCTATGGAATAGCGCACAGGACCAAGACAAAATCCCCTTAATGGCTTGGGACAGATTTTGTCAAAAAAAAGGTGGTAGTGGGGTTGGAATCAGAAACTAGAAATTGACTAATGAGGTGATGGGAGCCAAACTGGTATGGAAAATGTATAGAAAACTGGAGCAACGGTGGGTGAAAGTTATGCAAGCCAAATACCTGGACTTTGCAGAGTGGGAGAGAATCCTCATGATCAATAACCCACCCAAAGGGTCGGCCCTGTGGAACTTTTTGATAAGTTGTAGACCAGTAATAATGGATCATTTGTCATGGAAAATTGGAGATGGTAGGAAATCCTCCTTTTGGCAGGATTCCTAGGATGGGCAGTCGATTTTGGCCCAAGGGATACCACACCAGGTCATCTTGGTAATGGAAAGAGAGTGCGGAACAAAGGTAAGATATTTTTTGGATCTAACCTCTTTTGTTTTGGGCCAGGAACTCAAATGGAAGCAGACAATGGATTTGGGACTCTCAGAGGAACATCAGGAGACTCTGATGAAAATTTTGAGCAGTCAAATGGTCATCGCATCTAAGGATCAAGATGAAGTAGTTTGGGTAGGAGAAAAAAGCGGTCAGTACTCGGTAAAAATTGGCCATGCCTTGTTAGAAAATGAACGCTGAAAGGTGGAGTGGGAAGAAAATGTATGCTAGAGAAAAGACTATTTTCCCAAAGCAGTTGCAATTACATGGCTAACTGGGAATGGGAGAGCCCTCACAGGGGACCGACTTATGTGGCTAGGATTTGTAGGACCCTTTAGATGTGCCCTGTGTAATAGATCAGAAGAGACTATGGATCACCTATTCCTAAATTGTGAATTTTCACAGTAAGTTTGGAGATTTGGACTAGGAAAATTGAACTGGCAGGGCCCCCTACCATATAAACTTAGTGAGTGGCTAACCTCATGGCCAAACCCAAAAGGACTTTCATCATTGGAAGCTATTTGGTATAATCTCCCATCTAGTACAATTTGGTTGATTTGGAATGAGCGGAATAAGAGAATCTTCTCAGGAAATGCTAAAGTAGTAGACAGGTTTCTAACATGATTTGAAGTAGCAGTGTCAGAGTTGGTGTCCAATGCGGCCGCACAGACTAATGCTAGTAAGACCCCTTTCACCAAGGCTGACATGTTGGTGCAATGCCAGTGGCCCTGGGTGAAATACAGACCCATTAATGGGAATGGGAGGGTGCAACCTCTGACCTGGGTCAAGAAAGGACAAATGAGTGACTGGAAACCCCCATTTCCTAGATGGGTCAAAATAAATTTTGATGGTGCCTCACACAGCAACCCTGGAATATCAGGGATAGGATATATTGCCCAAGATGAGAAGGGATAAATAATGTCTTTAGGAGCCAAAAGGTTGTGAAATGGAACTAACAATGAGGCTGAATGTTTGGCAGCAGTCAAGGCCATTCTAATGGCGAGACGACTACAAATTAGGTGAATTCATCTAGAAGGAGTTTCTCTCCTGGTAGTAAACGGGATTGCCAAAGGTCAAATGGGTACCTAGTATTTGAATAAACCTATCAAGAAAATCAGGAACATGGTGGGAGAATTTGAATACTTCAAAGTCTCACAGGTGCCAAGAGCGAAAAATGAAAAGGTGGATAAACTTTCAAATATTGGGGCCAACGGTTCACTTGAAAACAAATTTGAACTATTCGAAGACTTTAGAGTTGAAACATAGAGGTCAATAAATATATCAAGGAAGGAAACCATAGTCGGGTGTTGTTGAGTATAGTAAAAGCTAAGGATAGAAGTTTCATGCCACCAAAACCATGTGGCAGCTCTGTACACTACAAAGCAAGGAAATGATGCCAAGGAGGATGCGTGTGAGCATGAGCTTTTTTGAAGTATGATCTCGCAAGCCAAGATTTCCCATTAAGTGAATGCCAAGATAGTACATATGGGATTAATGAGAAATGATGGGAGGGATGGAAATATGATGATAGCATCATCAGCCTCTAGAGACTTTGGCAGCAAGTTAAAGCCACTCGAGATGAAGGAAAGGCAACATTTTGAATAATGGAAAAGAAAACATTAGCTTAGCATGGAGGCCAATTTATCCCTCTCCACCACAGGCCAAATCCCAGCCTTTGAAGGACCCATTACGATGAACCGTTTGAGTCACATTTTCATGGAGGATGGTGAAGACTTCTGGGTGAAAATTAGGGAAATCTTCAGGGAGCACTACCTGCAGAATTGGTTGAAACCAAGAAAAAATTTGAACATTTTGTCCCTGTTTGTCACTCTCGGGCTCTTGGTTGCAGAGTCAAAAGAGGAAGTGTGATGGGTGGTTCGACAGTGCTTGGTGATCAAATGGGTGGAAGGAGTGGAGGAAATCATTCAATGGGTGGAGGTAGGGCTGGGTTTGCACATGGGCGACGTGCCTTTTCGCATGGTGGGATGCGGAAGCAGAGGCCTACAGCCACTTTTTCTATGGTTGATAGCCAGCCCTAAGGATGTCCATTTAGCATGCGCCCTTAGTGGTTGGAAGGATCTGAAGGCTACCCTGGAGAGAAGGAAGACAGAGGTGAAGGAGAAGGTTGAAGCCAAGCTCGCGGGGAGGAGAAAAAAGAAGTAGACACCCATTAAGTCCACCGCGGCTGTGGGAGAGGATGGAAGGCCACAAATTCGATGCCAGATACCAGTCACCAAAAAGGGTGGAAAGGTTAATGCAGCTCGGAAGGCTAGAGAGGATGAGGCTACAGGCATGAGAAGGATGGCCAAGGGTATGATCTGCATTGGGGCTCTAGTGGAGAAAAGTGGTGCCTTTGGTAACTTCACCAAAGAGGAGGCTGCTAAGTGGTTTAGTTAGTGGGAATATGGTTTTTTTTTGTTTTTTATGTTAATATAAATCTGGTTGATATATTGTATGTTCACACATAGATGACCTTAGAAGCAGATAGTAGAATGCAATGAAGTTTTTTTGCATAAATGTATCCGAGAGTCAATTATGGCAATGATGTAACCTTTTTACATATTAATGAAAAAAACTATTACCGATCAAAAAAAAAAGATTTACAACTTGACCTTGATCTCCTAGTTTGCATGTTTACAATCAATTAGACTGATTAAAACTATTACTTATGCTATTCTTGATCCTCAAGAAATAGTTTTCCAGCTAAGCATAAAGCTAATTTAAAACTAAAGTTCTTTAGCTAACGTGTATCTTAGATCCACTTTTCTCAGGAATAAAACTGTCTCTCAGTAGACTGGTGCTCGGGTTACTCTGTAGACTGTGCTCTCAATTTACTCTTTGAACTGTCTATCAGTGATAGTGCTATCAGTATTTACTAATTTCGGTGATCACTGTGCTAAGACATTTTTGGTGACCTCTGCACTTGACTATTTCGGTGACCTCTATGCTTGACTGAATACTGTCACTTGGTGATCATGTAACCGACGGTCCAAAAATGGTTTCCTTGTATACTAATGACACCTTATAATCCTTTAAGGATTATCAGAGAACAAGAAAAATTATTCATGCAAAAGTGATGTTTTTAAATATTTATTACGCTGAGAGGCATTTATACAATGGTAGCACAAATTACAAGGACGGGAATATGTCATGTAAGGAAAAAAGAAATGTAGTCAGTTACAAATGAATTAATATCAGAAAAGCCAAATTAAAATTAAATATGTTAAATGGCATTCACAAATATTAAAAAGACAAATTAAAATAAGAAATGCCAAATTGAATTAATAAAATGAAAAAAATAATGGAAAAAGGTCAAACTTAACTCCATTTTCCATCTAGCACTTGGAGTTGGCAAAAATTTTTAAAAAATAATAATATTTTTTTTTTATTTTAAAAAATAAAAAAAGGTACATGGGGGTAATACCCACGCCACACATTACCCCATGGGCCCCGCATGCATTGGGGTTCCCCCATGCCTGCAACAGGTAGGGTTTCCCCAACGCTGCCACCATAGGCAGGTTGTCAATGAGACAGTGTACGTTGTTGGCGGCAGCGTGGGGGAAACCCCACCCACTGCAGGGGCCATTTTGTATGGCACCCAGGGGGAGGATATAGGGGGACTGAATATGACAAGTGTTCATGAATAATTAAAGAGTCATGCACAAATAAAATCAAATTTGTGGAAAACGTAGCATTGTTAATTGATTATGTAGAAGAACTGGAAATAATGCAGATGGAAGATGCTGCGATATTTGTGTGTGACACATCTCTAAAAGTAGATGTGTTTCCTTCTATGATGAAATAAGTCTACCACAGTCATTGTTCAAATAAAGGTCACAATACTATTTTAATTATTGAAGAATATGTGATGTACTTACATCATTATAGAGAAATGTTTTTTATATAGTACATTTTTGTCTTGGGTTTTTCCACTTTTTACTTCAAATAAATAGTTATACTGGGACTTATATTTCCCCTTTCATCTATGTAAGTTTTATTAACAAGATAATAATAAATTATTTTCACTATTCAAACTCTAATTGTAACCCTAATTGTCTTACTAAGCATGATCATAATTGTAACTCTAATACCTACATCACATTACCAACTCTAATTGTAACTCTAATAATAATAAGTACGATATTCATCCTAACTCTAAAATATGCATGTCATATCTCATCACATCCATTTTCAAATCCTAATTCTCTCATTGATCCTAACCCTACTTCTAACCTAACCATAATCAATGTTATAAAACTATACCATACCATTAACCTTACCAAATAATCCAACACTATACCTAAATCTCACACTACCTACTATATTAATGCTAACTCTAATTATAACCCTAATTCTCTTACTAAGCATGATCCTAATTGTAACTCTAATACCTACATCACATTACCAACTCTAATCATGACTCTAATTGTCTATCCCAGGAAAACACGAAGAACGTTGTGTGAATCTCTAAACATTAAAGATTACCCTTTCTCTGTAAAGCATGATTATTGTCAAAAACATTGTTAGTTTGAAATCTTAGACTCGAATTATCTTGATCTCATCATATCAAACATCATCATCTTTATCAATTTGACTTTTTCCAAGACAAAGGTTGGCAAATATTATCTTTTATCATCACCACTTTGAGATCAAGTTATATCAAAATTTGTCCTTAGAATTACCCTTGTTCAAAACATGACTCGGACTTTTCTTAGAAAGGATCCTCTTCTTTGTTTTCTTTATATCACTTATTTTGGTTACAAAACCTGGACCGCACTATGTCTCAAACACCTCATGGAGGACCTTACACAAGGTCTAAGGCTAGAGCTCAACCAGATGAGTCATATATCAACCGTTTCCCCGCTTGGGAAACAGAGCAAGAGAACGATCCATTCATGAACACCAATTATGCTCTATTCATTGAACAGCCCCGTGGGGCAGCCTTTTTCCAAGATATCACCAAAGAAGAACTTGAAGATGTGGAACAAGATGCCTACTCCACCAAAGTAGTTGACATTGTTGTAGAGAGGAACCCTGAATGTTACTTGGCCATGCTAATAAAGAAGGGATTCAAACTCCCTGCTAAATTCAGTGTATCAACTATATGGCCCGAAAAGCCTCTCGTAGGTCAAAACACTACTCACACTCCCCAGATACTACCTATTGTGTCACAAGTCTTTCCACCATTGGCTTTACCCACATCGACAAAGACTGTATCCAATCAAACCAATGACCCGACCCAAGCTAGTACATCATCTACTCAAGGCATGATAGGCTTGCAACTAAGTGCACCCATGGTCACTAGTATGCCTCCACCTTTGGTCTCATCGCCAGCACAATCAAGCTCTCATGCTATGCCTTCCATCCCACCAAACACCAGCTGTTCTAAAACTATGCCGCTGCTACAATCAATTCACACTAATCTTGGGGTCAACACATCATGCTCGCAGGGATCCATCTCTGCCGGAATGACTTACAGTCAAGGCCTGCCCAAAGCTACATCTTTGCCCATTTTGACACCCATCCAACCTCCGCAACAGCAACCCCAGCTTTATTTGCCTCAGTTCCAACCTCCGCAAAAGCAACCCCAGCTTCAATTTCCTCAAATCCAACCTCCGCAACAGCAACCCCAGCTTCAGTTGCCTCAGTTCTAACCTCCGCAATAGCAACCCTAGCTTCAGTTGCCTCAAATCCAACCTCCATAATAGCAACCCCAGCTTTAGTTGCCTTAGTTCCAACCTCCATAATAGAAACCCCAGTTTCAAACGCAACCTCAGTAGCAGCAATACCTACCCCAACATTATCAAGCCTAGTTTCAGTCACAATAGCAAACACATCAAAACCCACCATGGACTACTCATGTCCCTTCAGTTACAAATCACTTGGTGGGGAATCAATATCAATTCCCTAGGATGAAATCCTATGTTCCTACTCAAGGGACACAGAGGCACAGCCTCATACCCACCATGACACAAAGGAATGTCCACACACATCAGCCTCAATATCAAACGGACATGCTAATGCAACAAATGCAAACCCTTCAAACCCAAATGATGGATATGCAAAATCAAGGGCAAACTAAATCCTATACCGCAGAGGATTTATACTCATACCCCTTTGACCATTCTCTTCAAATGTCTCCATTCCCAAACCACTTCTTGATGCCAAAATTTGACAAATACAGGGGCAGCACCAACCCTATTGAGCATATCCGAGGGTTCTTTGCTAGTTGCGTCAAAGTCACTCATGATGAGACATATCTAATGTGACTGTTCCCATAAAGTTTAGCTAGACCAACAATGGAATGGTTCTCACATCTACCTCATGGCATTCAGTCTTGGGGAGAATTGGCTGAAAAGTTCATAGCTCACTTCCATCATAACATCGAGCGCAAGGTCAGCATCAAGGACCTTTGC
>MU227529.1:2875519-2888467 GCA_018584345.1 Thuja plicata | reverse complement strand
TATCTCCTCTTTACCAAATGAAGAGGTGGAGTTTACTGAGGACCTCTCCTATTCCTTTTGATCTCAACTGTTCATCTCCCCATCTCTGGGATTGATCTCAACCATTCATATCATCACCAATTCCTATTTAATAAACCCTTCATAACCATTTGAAGGGTCCATGATTTCAAGCTCTTGTGCACCATTACTCCATCAGTTTGGTTCTTGTATTCAAAGCCATCTTGCGACCACACACACACATTTCAATTATCAAATTCTCAACGCTTCTCAAGTCATAGACGCTGCCCCGCCAATACTGAGCATCAAGAACAACATTTCGGAAGGAGTAGAGAGAAATAATAGAAGCTTCAAGCATCATGGGGTTTGTATTTATTTGTCTTCCTTTCTCTTTCTTGTACATTTTATTGATCACGTTTCTAGTATTCGTTTAGTAGTCATTATATACTTGATTTGCATTCATTTGTGAAACCTTTCCTACTAACCCTCACCTTTGGAAAACTGTGGGAATCGACAAGAGAGGCGTACACTAATACTAATAAGTATGATACTCATCCTAACTTTAAACCTTGTATGTCATCTCTCATTACATCCCTTTTTAAACCTTAATTCTCACATTGATCCTAACCCTACTTCTAACCCTAAACCTAATCAATATTATAAAAAAATACCAAGCCCTTAACCTTACCAAATAATCCAACACTACACTTAAATCTCACACTACCTACTATATTAATGCTAACTCTAATTGTAACCCTAATTTTCTTACTAAGCATGATCATAATCGTAATAGTAATACCTACATCACATTACCAACTCTAATACTAATAAGTACGATATTTATCCTAACTCTAAACCCTTCATGTAATCTCTCATCGCATCCCTTTTTAAACCCTAATTCTCACATTGATCTTAACCCTACTTCTAATCCTAACCCTAATCAATATTATAAAAAATATAAAACCCTTAACCTTATCGACGCTAACTATCTTACTAAGCATGATCATAATCGTAACTCTAATACCTACACCACATTACCAACTCTAATCACAACTCTAATATTAATAAGTACGATATTGATCCTAACTCTAAACCCTTCATGTCATCTATCATCACATCTCTTTTCAAACCCTAATTCTCACATTGATCCTAACCCTACTTCTAACCCTAACCCTAATAAATGTTATAAAAAATACCAAGTCCTTAACCTTACCAAATAATCCAACACTATGCCTAAATCTCACACTACCTACTATATTAATGCTAACTCTAATTGTAACCCTAGTTGTCTTACTAAGCATGATCGTAATCGTAACTCTAGTACCTACATCACATTACCAACTCTCATCATAACTCTAATACTAATAAGTATGATATTGATCCTAACTCTAAACCCTACATGTCATCTCTCATAACATCCATTTTCAAACCCTAATTCTTGCATTGATCCTAATTCTACTTCTAACCCTAACCCTAACCCTAACCCTAACTAATGTTATTAAAAAATACCAAGCCCTTAACCTTACCAAATAATCCAATACTATGCCTAAATCTCACACTACCTACTATATTAATGCTAACTCTAATTGTAACTCTAATTGTAACCCTAACTCTCTTACTAAGCATGATCATATTGTAACTCTAATACCTACATCACACTACCTATTATATTAATGCTAACTCTAAAATCTACATTTGATCAGTAACCACGTCCCTAATCTTATTCTAATCTTATTTTATCTTAAACGTAATATGGTAACTGTTCAAATTAATTATTTCTATGTCCCTATCACCCTAATCATAATCATAACCTTGCCATTTACCATAAGTCAAAAGGTAAACATAACTGTTATAGTAACCCTAAATGTAACCATAACTCTAACATTAACCTTAAGAAAATTAAAATTCATAAAAAGTCTATAGGCTACGCAATCACTTAATCATTTAACACTAACCTTAACAAATTTAAAAATCATAAATTGTCTTCAAGTTACGCCTACAATAATTAACAACGCCTAATATAAAAATAAAAAAATGTCATCTATGTTGTGTTGTGAATGCTACTAGCTTATATATATATATATATATATATATTTTTGTTATGTTCTAAGAGAATGATTAATCACCTGCAATATTCTAAAAAATTTATTTATTGGGTGAAAAATTTAAGCATCTCATTTTACTTAAAGGTTAATATGTAAATAGAAATAAATGTGGTTTTTTTATAAAATTATTTTTATTTTTTATTTTACTCATTTTGTGAAATAAGAGACATGTTATGCATGTTAAGTTTTTTAATAAATTATAGAATCTTTTGAAAACTTTTTATAATTAATAATTGTTTAATATAAAGAAAAATATATTTTCTTACATAGCTTCTATTTGTCATGTAGAAGGTACGGTAATTTATCTAAAATTGGATATCTCTTGGCATACTTAACATAGATTTGTCAAAATATAGGTATATATGCTAGTAGTATTTCAAATGTAATAATAAATTGAAGTGTTTATCTCATTCATTCATTCATTATATTGAACAAAAGAAAGGGAAATCACTATGGTTTTTGTAAATTAGTGGTCACCAAAATCAAGGTCCATGAGAAAAACCCATTATCATGATGCATTAAAACATGTATACAATATAGAAACCAATGAACAACAAGGTAATGAACTCTTCCCAAAATTTAAATCTTGTTGTTTGTTAGAAAAGTGTCATCTCAACCTTGCAATAATTAAAAAGCTTATTTTTGATATGTGAGTGATAGGGGTTTGGGCACAACAACCCTGACCACGGGGATTTGAGGGCATCTTTCCCCCCAACTTGGGGGTTGAAATGGGTTCCTTCATATATAATTTGTCATTTTGATATGCCTTTAATCTTAGAGTGTATACATATTGGTGTGATTAGTCAACTTTTGGCTACCTTAACTTTTAATTGAGTCATAATATCATTATTAGATTTGTATTTAGTTAGTTGGGTTGGACTTGCACTTATATATTCATATTTAGGTTGGCCACAATATTATTTTAGTCATAGGAGGGTATACATAGGAGGTAGTATGCCTTATTTTAACATGTTGAATTATTATTGAAGATTATTAGAGGCATCCCCCTTAAAGTGGATAAGAAGGTTGAATATGGCATATTATTATAAAGTAATAAAAGAGTATTTTATATTTTATTTTTTAGTGTGCAAGTCACTTCATTACAGGTGGTATCATATCAAGATCTTGGCACCATGAGGAGAGGGCTTTTTCATCAATTTTGGAGGTCATTTTAAAAATTGCATCTCTCAAATTTGAGCAATTTTTTTAAAAAAATTAAAGAGTTTTTGAAGACCATATTGAAGCACATTAAGTCCAATTTACAAGGCATTTGGAGATGGATTGAGCAAGTTATTATAAAATTAGGGTTTTTGTCCAAAATAATTAAAGATTGTGTAACTCTTAAATATTAGTGAAATTCCTAATTAGGATTTTTTAGAAGGATATTAAAGAGTACACAATATATTTTTTAGAGTATTTTTATTCCAATTGTGTGATTTATTATAAAATCATTGTTTTCTATCATGATAGGATCTACTACAAGGGGTAAAAATAATTTCACTGCACCAAGAAAAACCCCTGATACGGATGGGGAACTAATCAAGATATGAATCCTAATGATGAAATAAATAAGGTTAAGGAATATATATCATCCGTAAAGGGAGATATATATATCAAATGTAGGGAGATATGAAAAGCGTGAGAGTAGATTTATCCGACATAAAGAGTATGTTAACTTCTTATATGAATAGATCAATAAAGGATTTCTCAAAAAGAGATGGTGAGTCATCTAGGTCAAAACATAGTGATTCAAATTGTAATATTCATTTGGGATCTAGGAACTGGATACCAAAAGTAGATATGTACAAGTTTGACGACAGTGATCCACTAACATGAATAAATCAAATGAAGGTTTTTTTTATGTGCATCAAATACCAAGTGGACTATGACATCCTTATATCTAACTCCAAATAAATTCATTTGGTATCAATAGCTATGTACTCAATGATAGAAAAAGGGTCTCTCAATCTCATGGTCATTTTTTACAGAGGAGCTAAAATCACAATATAATAATAGTGTGACCAACAAATTCTTCGGCCAACTAGCTAAAATTAAACAAACATGATTTTCAGGATTACATTCAATAATTTCAAAATCTTTCAATGAGAGTGGATACAATTACAAAGGAGAACTTGAATGACTTATTTTTGGGAGGTCTAAAAGACTACATTCAACATTAGGTCTACATGTCTAATCCTAACTCTACAAATGAGTCTTTTATCATGGCACATAAGGTAGAGGAGAAATATTTAAGTTCTAAAAAGAAAGGAATTAGTGGGATAAGAGAGAACAGTTTCTCAAAACCTTCTCATCCTCAACCCATTAGATTAACACCGCAATAAATTAAGGATAAGAGAGAAAAAAAAATTATGTTTCAATTGTAATATCAAATATAGTTGAGGACATAAATGCAATGAAAGGAAGTTATTATATATTGAAGGTCTGAGTGTGGAAGAAGAGGAAGAATCATTATTAGAAAGTGACAAAGAATTAGATGATTCTCAACCATTCATTTATTTTCATGCACCTGTCAGTTTTACCACCCCACATACACTCTAACTAGTAGATTTCTTGAAAAAGGAGAGTGTAATAGTTTTGATAGACTTGGGTAGTACTCATAACTTAATCAACAAAATGTGGGCTACACATCTGAATTATTTTATATACCAAACTCCAAAGTTCCATGTTTTGATTGCACAATATAGATGATCATACAATTACTTTATTTGGAAAATTACATAGCATTTAGTTACCAATGGGAGACTATCATCTTGATTTCCCAATGTATCTATCTCCATGGGAGTAGAAAATATTGTTTTGGGAGTACAGAGGCTCAATGACTTGGGAACAATTAAGATAAACTTTAAAGAACTGTTCATGAGATTTAAATTAGAAGAAAAAATAATGGAACTAAGAGGGATGTGTGCAAAATCACCACATATGTTAAGCTCTCATGAAATGAAAAAAATTGTTAAAGAAAGAGTTGATGGATTTTTGGCCCAATTATGTTCATTGGAAGCTATAATTTAAATGACCCTATCAATCTATACCTACAAAAACTTATTGATTATCATTGAGTATGATTTGGAGAGATTCCTAAAGGACTTCCTCCTAAGAAAGATAATGGTCATGCCATACAACTAGTTCCTAGAATCCAACCACCCAACATTAGGCATTATAAGTACCCATATATACAAAAGAGTGAAATTCAAAAGATTGTTCAAGATATGTTAGAAGCAGGAATTATATGACAAACCAAAGTGTGTACTCCTTACTTACTATAATGGTGTGTAAAAAATATTATACATGGCATATGTTTCCAGACTGTAGAACACTCAACATATATACCATCAAAGATAAGTTTCCTCTTCCAGCTATTTATGATTTATTAGATGAAACAAATAGAGATAAGTTTTTTTACAGAGATAGATCTTAGATCAGGCTACCACAAAATTTAGATTAAACATGAAGATATTCCAAAGAAAATATTTAGGAATCATGAGTCATTATGAGCTTTTGGTGATGCCCTTTGGTTCGAATAATGCGACAACTACATTTCAAAGTTTGATGAACTCCATCTTCAAGAAATTTTTGAGGAATTTTGTATTAGTGTTCTTTGATGATATAGTAATTTATAGCAAGGCATGGGAGGAACATTTACATCATGGTGATCTATTACTACAAGTTCTTCAAGATAACGAGCTATATGCTATGCCCTCCAAGTGTTCTTTTGGACTCAAGGAGGTGGATTACTTGGGACACATAATTTGACATGAAGGAGAAAAAGTGGATCCTAACAAAATTAGGGTTGTTATGGATTGGCTTGTACCCTAAAAAGTTAAGAAATTAAGGGGTTTTTTGGGGCTGACTGGGTACTATAGATTATTTGTGAATAACTATGGTGATATACCAACACCACTCACTACTATGTTAAAGAAGGATTCATTTCAATGGAATAATTCAACCAATGTAGCATTTGAGAGGTTGAAGGAGGATATGTGCACTACTCCCATTCTTGCTAATCTGAACTTCACCAAGGATTTTATCATGGAATATGATGCTTCAAGTAATGGTATTGGAGCATTTCTCATGTAAGAAGGTTGACCCATTGCTTTTGAAAGTCGTCAATTAAAGGGCAAGAATCAAATAAAGACTATTTATGAGAAGGAGATGTTGGCTATTCTTCATGCAGGCAAAAAATGGAGGTCATATCTAATGGGAAGATACTTCAAAGTTAAGATAAATCATGATATCCTTAAATATTTTTTGGAACAAAGATTATCTTTTGAGCAACAAAAATGGGTGACTGAGATGTTGGGGTATGACTTTGAGAAAATATACAAGAAAGGGAAAGAAATTATTATGGAAGATGCATTATCCAAGAAAGATGAAAAATATAAAGCTTTATTATGTTTCATTTAAATATTGAAATCAAATTGGGAATAAGAAGATAAATATGAGTGAAAAAATGATGTTGCAACTAGCAATCTCATTCAACAGTTACAGAGTGATCCGAGTAGTTCAAATAATTTTTTTTGGAAGCGAGATGCTTTATGGTATAAACAGAGATTGTACTTACGCAAGAAATGCACTCTAAAACAAAATATTCTCATAAAACTTCATGAGTATCCAATAGGTGGTCATTCAGGATTTTTGAAGATATATCATTGAGTCAAGAAAGACTTCTTTTGGAAGGACTAAAAGGGGATGTTAAATTTTTTTTTGTTGAATGTTTAGTTTGTTAAAGAAACAAATGTTGGAAGGACGGAACACTGAGGGGGGGGGAGTGAATCAATTTTCTACATATTTTAACTTCAATAAAATGATTCTAATCTGATCCATAAACAACTAATCATATAAATTGAAATGTAATATGGAAGAACATAAATCAAATAAACATCACACCATAACACATGGAATTTTATCATGGAAACCCTGTTAGGGGAAAAACAATAGTGGGGATGAGACCAACAAGATAATACTCTATATAATATTGTCTTACAATGATTTGGGAATGAACTTGCATTCAAGCAGACTACCTAGAGATCACTGCTCAAATACAATAGGATGGGGCTACAACACAAATAAGAAGGCTTTCTGCCTTAATAGATCACAAAAATGATAAAGAAGTATTGAACTACTAGAATAACATCTATTAATGCCTAGTTACAATTTCATATAAGCTCATTACTCTAATCTGATACACTTTTACCTCTGATTTTCCTGCTACCATGTTCTTCGCTAATCATATTATCAGATCTCAAAAACATTCAGTTAGTACCTTGCACACTTCTTGCATGCATAAACTCTATTCTATGATTCTCTCTTCCTTTTCTAACCCCTAATACATTGATCTTATAGATCCAAAACCAAAAATTAAATCTCCCAATGTCGGCTCAAAAACGTTCTAGGGAAATGTAAAATGTGTTGACTAAGTCGGCTAAATCCACAATTCAAATTCACGTCTTACCAAAATAAACACACACATCTCTATACATGTCGTCTCTATCATTTTAAATAATATTTACCTGCCAAAAAAAATTTACCATGTTCACATACAGATTTTTCATCGTAAGTTGATTATTCTGAATGGTAAACATAAACAACGATATACAGATACTCCTAATATTCACACCTTGTATCACTACACCTTCAAATTATAGAATAAGAATCTACATACATCCAAAATTATTCCCTTATGTACATGACTAAATATTTTAACCTGTAAAGATACATCGAACCTAATATTGTACACTGGCAGAACACTTTGCTCTTCATAACCTTACTAAACCAATTTATTATTATGACTTCCGGTCTGATCTCCTACTATAATGTGCATGTGAAAATAGAGTTTAGTTTCCATCAATGACAAAATCCAAGCATATATGCATTGCCTCTTTCCAACAATCTTCCCCTTTGGCATTGATGGCAACACTTAGTGAAAAATGACTAAGTGTCCAAAAAATTTATTGCACTGAACTTCAACACGCCAAAAAGATTCAATCAAACTCCCCCTAAGTCACTGCTATCTACATTTGTACACATTTTTCACTCTCCTTCACTCCCCTTTTGGCATCAATGTTAGAGGCAGGGATCCTTATGCCAAAAATTCATGCAAAAACTTATTAGCTTACATCATGTTGAACATGTCTGCACAAATAGTCATCAGTAATTGTAGATCATTATCCCAACCCTTTTTGAGATTATTGAACATTGATATGTGGCTATTGAATAAAAATAACTTTGCATATTCCAATTGTAAGGTAGATGGGGTTGATGTAGCTAAGGCATCTTGTGCCTCCTTCACTTCATTGAATAGACTCTAAAATTTGGGAGAAAGAAGACTTCTAAAATCTCCCACTCTTGCAATGATTTTGTATTTTTCTTTCTCTAGACCTTTAATTTTTTCAAGTAGAGGGATTACTTGACCTTTAGGTTCATATGTAGAAGCACCCAAAGGATCAAAAGATTGAGAAATATGCTTCAATTTCTGCTCACACTCCTTTATTTGCTTCTCAATTCCTCCAACAAATTTAGAAGTTGGTAGACATGAATTGTAAACATTTCCACCTTTAGTCAGAGAATCTTGAATGCCCTTAATGTTGGTGTCCAACATAATTCTCTCATGTGCTATTGCACCTTTCAACTCATCAAATCTCTTCTCATTAAACTCTTTTCTGACCTTTATCTTAGCATATTTTTCAAATGAGTCAAAATGAGAACTTACGACACCAATTAGGCTCTTTAGTTGGTCACAAGGTCTGTCTGCAAAATATTTCACAAATGATGACATCAATGCCTACTCCAACAACTTGTTATTTTCTAACTGGTTTCTCAACATCTCTTCCCTTTCTTGTGCTTCAGAAAATTGTGCAAGTTTGATCTTTTGTAGTGGTGAGAGAACAAAAAAATCAATTGGACCTTGAGATAGTTCTAGGTCAAGTTGTATAGAGTTCTTTTTTAGCAATGTCTCTTGCCTTTCCCTTTTATTTCTTATCCTTCTCAATTATCACCTTAATCTCATCTGCTTCTTTGGGTTCTTCAGTTGTTAATGGAATTTGTACTACATGTGAAATACCCTCTACTGATTATGCTTTTCATGTCTCCACTTTCTTCCCTATAATTTGATCTTACTTTTTCTTCTCTATCTTTGCTTCCTTATCTACTACCTTCTCTTGTCCTATTATGATCTCAAGAACATTCATCACATCAGCATATTCTGTCTCTATTTTAGGAACATCCTAAACATTGATGTCTTCTTGTTGTGCCACCTCCTTGACATTAGGAACATCAACTGTAGGTAAAAAAAAATTAGGTACAGAAGTACTTGCACCTTGATTCTTTGGATTGACTTCATATTGATTTATTTCAAGGTAAGCTCGCATGATCTTTTCTGTCTCCTATAATTCCCTTTTTTTTCCATGACGAACTAATTCATTATTAGTTTACTCTTAAATAACTTCTTTGAGTCCTTAAGAATATGGTTTACCTCCTCTACAGATATGAACAGACATATATCCACTGACACATTTTCTCTTAACCTCTTATCCTCAGCTATAGCATATGACTTCCTAGCATCTAAGATTTTGTACAAACTCTTTGGTAATTTTGATGCTACTTCAATAAGAGCCTTCTTAAATCTATATAGATATATTACCATGACCTCTTCAACTACACTCTTTTCTTATTCATCAAATTTATCAAAGAATTTTAACACTGGATTCAAAATTCCATGTGATGTAATACTCTTAATTACATCATTCACTAACATGCCATGTTCATCAAAATCAAGTTTAGTTTCTTTACTTACTTGTCCTTACTGACCAGATGGTTTAGGATTTGAGCTTTGTGGTGCTTTGGTCTTCTTCTCCTTATTTAACTGTTTTACCTCATCATCTAATTCAGTTTCATCATCATCTTCAATAATAATTTCTTCCTTCTTTTCTTCTGCCTTCCTCCTCTTTATCTCTTTCATAGGTGGTGAGACTTGAGGTTTATTTATTGTTGAACTCGTAGTGTGCCTTGAATTACTAGGTGATGGATCGATTGAGGCTACTGCAACAATCTCTACAGGCTTCTCAACAACTTTCTCAATTCTCCTTCTTGCTTCTTGGACCTTTTCCATAGGGATGCCCTTGTATTTAGCAAGTCCTTCCACCTTCCTTTTGACACTTATTTCTATTTATGGTTTCTTCACCTCCATATGCACCTTGATATATTTTTCTGCATATGTCCCAATTCTTTCCTCATTAGGATCTAAGGGCTTTCTCATCATATCTTGAGCATACAAATAAAATACATGTCCCTCTACCTCATCATATCTTATTGGCATTACCCATGAGGTTCTAGATTCAACTGCCTCCATTAGACATTGGTTTGTATTCACCATGAAGCATACTGCATATTTATACTTCTCAACTATGGATTGAGTAATTTTGTCTCTAGCATGCATTATACTTTGAAATGCCTTTAAAAATCCCCAAATTGTAGTTGTCCTCATCTTTCTATCCATTCCAAACATTAGTTCTATAATATGAACTACTATTGGTCTATCACCAGACTAATCTAGTGGACCAACACCATGGAATTCATTCATGAAATAAAAGTATATACAAAAGATTAAGGTACCAAATTTGAAAGAGTTCTTTTTGTCCTTAATCTTTGTCATGTTCTCTATCAACTGACATCTTAACACTTCACACATGTCATATACCTTGTTCTCCTTTAGCATCTGATATGCAGTGTAAATGGCAGTCACAAACACTGAATTGTCTCTGCTGGAGTGATAAAATCTATATCCTATCACCATATATGCAAACTTCACATCATCCTCAATTATATCATTGATAGTCATACCTCTTTTTTATGACTTAGCTCCAGTGGCATCATGAATTGTGTCATTCTTCACTATCTTCAATGAAGGGATTCCACCGGACACCCATAAACCTGTCGCTACTTGTATGACCTCCTTGGTAATCTTAAATGAGTTTCCGAGCCACATGAATACATAGTGTATCTTGCTTAGTATATATTGCATCTAGTCATCTTCCTCAATCAATGGAAAATAACTCACAGAGCTCTTCTTCGTTCTCTTGAATGCAAAGTGACAAATGAAAGTCACAAATTGTATTTTGTAGTTTGCATACCTAACTTTTAGGTATCATTAATGCTTCAAGCCCTAATGTTTCCAAACACCTAGTTTAGTACATGGTTCATAGAGATTGGTTTCCCACCTTCAAAAATTGTCAAATAATTTTGGTAAAGACTTTAAAACCTTTGTGGAAACTAATTACAATTCTTCATGCCTATCAGATTCATACATCAACATCTATTAGGGGTTTCATAAATTTTTTCTTGTAAGCTCCTCCTAGGCCAAAGGCCTAAAATCAATTCCCTAAGGAATTTCTTGCACCAGATCTAGATGTGAACCCTTTAGATGTGTTCTTATTATTATTCTTTACCCATGTCTGCTTCATTTTCTTCTAAATATCTTCAACATTTGCTTTTGCCTTGCCTTTGTCCTTTCCTGGCTTATTTTTGCTTCTGTCTACTAGACCTCTCTTGTTCACATCATTGCTCATGTAGTACCTTGCAATATGACCAGATCTATTCCATTTGTAGCATACAACATTCCTTTTCACATTCCTATTTCTCATTTGGTTTCTCCTTCTTCCACACTGCTTCGCAATGTGTCCAAATCCATTGCATGCATAACACTTAGTGTTACCTTTTTTGTTGAAAGATTTGTTCACAAAAATTTTGCACTCACTTTCTCTATGACCATGTTTATTGCACTTAAAACATTGACCAGAAAAAGATGCATTATTTTGATTCATCCTATTCCTACAATGCATGGCTATATGACCAAATTTGTTGCAAATAAAGAACTTACCACTGGTTCTTTGAGCATTAGGTTGCCTTTTCGATGACCTCTTCTTCTTATTCTTCTTCTTAGATCTAGGGTTTCCTTGAGAAGATCTAGAACTTTCTCCTTTCTCAAATCCAAGACCACTCTTTTTATCTGAGCTCCTTTGAATTTCAAGCAATGAATCATGTTTGGCTGAGATGATCATGAACTTTTCCTTATAGTCATTAGCAATCACAAGTTCACCTCTTAGATCTTCCTTAATATCTTTGGCATCCTGCATATTAGAAACAAGTCTATTGCATTCATCAGATCTTTCCTTTATAGAGTGACTTAGGTTCTCTTCATTCTTCTTTGTATCCTCAATCTCCTTGGTCATCCTCATCACTATAGATTCCATCTCATTTTTCATAACTGCATTCTCCCTCTTAAGCTTCTCACATTCTCCAGTCTTTTCCTTCAAGTCTTTTCCTTCAATTGGTCATCATTCAAGGTTTTTGTATCCTTTTGTATGCCTCCTTCAATCGTGATCCGTGGTTCCCAATCTTTCCAAAGGTGAGGGTTAGTATCAAAGGTTTTACAATGATAGAAATCCAATACACAAAGCTACCAACATGAATAACTTGAAATGTAACCAATAAAATGTACAAGCAAAGAAAGGAAAACAAATGAATGCAAACCCCAAAGTGCTTAAAGCTTCTATTGTCTCTCTCTACTCCTTATAAAACCCTATTATTGATGCTCAGTATTGGTGTGGCAGCATCTATGACTTGAGAAGTGTCAAGAATTTTCTAATTGAAACAGGTATGTGATCGCAAGATGGCTTGAATGCTAGAACCAAACTGACATAGTACTGGCGCATGAGAGCTTGAAATCCTGGATCCTTCAAATGGTTATGAAGGGTTTATTATATAGGAATTGGGGATGAAATGAATGGTTGAGATCAATCCCAGAGATAGGGAGATGAATGGTTGAGATCAA
>MU227529.1:2861766-2874982 GCA_018584345.1 Thuja plicata | reverse complement strand
TTTTTGGGTGTCTGCATTTGCCCCTCTTTGATGCGATGTGACTTGTCGCAGTGTGTCAAAGAATTTTTAGATTTGATCCTGCCCCAGCTTGCCCCAGTGATAGCAAGTGGACTATATGCCCCCTCAACAAATTAAGCATGGAAAATGCGTCAGATGAGCATTAATTTGTTGAAAATGTGAATCACTATATGATGATGATAAATACATTCCTATGTTAGTTATGATGTTATTGATGATGGATGCATTGATTATATGATCTACTATGCACATGTTTTGGATTTTTCTTATGCAATAAATGAATGCAATCTACCGTGCACAAACTTTTTGAGTAATGCATGTGTTAGTTAGAAGGAAGTTAGTTTGGAATGTGATCTTTGGGATTGATTGATAGATATGGAATGATAGAAAGGAAATTTTGATTTTTTTTTATATAGATATGAATTGATAGAATGGATGAGTGAGCCAACACTGTCGCGTTTCCAATTTTTGTCATCATTGCATCTTTTTTATTTTTTGAAATTCTAAAGAGCATCCAATGCATCCAGATCACATACCATCTGGATACCGCCATGACCTCTTGATAAGCAGAAGGAGTAGAGAGATTGAATAGAAAGAGAACCTAGTGCACCCAAATATTGACCATCTAGGTTTAGCTATGTTCCATGTTTGAAAAGAAAGAGAGCCAAAAGCACCCAGATATTGACCATTTGGATACTGCTTTGTCCTCTAAATTAAAAAAAAAAGGAAACCAAAATAGAACTCCTATGCACCCAGAGTCCATTTGGATAACACCGCAAGCTCTTGATTCCATAAAGAAAAACCAAAGCAAACAAGATAGAACTCCTACTCCCCTAGAGTCTATCTGGATAGCATCAGGAACTCTTGATTGAAAAAGAAAAGAAAAGACCATAGAAACCAAGATAGAACTCCAACGCATTCAGAGTCCATCTAAATAGCACCGCGAGCGCTTGATTCTATAAACTAAACAAGCAAATAAAAGAGAAGGAATGTCCAATTCTTTCCCAGGGTTAAGCTCAAATCGTGGAATTGCGCAACTGCCAGATAAGTGACAGCACCTACCGCATTTATCCTAAATCATCATTGCCCTAAAATCAAAGTGAACATTCAATAAATAGAAATCAAAGAAAATAATTCATGATCTATCATAGCTACTCTCCTCACATGGTGGATCCTGGAGTAGCATAAGAACATAGCTGCAAAATATAGACTGACATCTGACTGACTGACTGACCTAGTCAACATTTTTTGGATGGTTCCTTGATGCAGATGGATTCTCTTGATTGGATCTACTCTTTGGATATGCTTGATTGGCTTGATTGCTTGAGTGTGTCTGGTTTCAGTAATAGATGACTCATATAAGACTGACCTGTCTGGTTTGAGCGTATCCATCACTGTGTAAGATGATTGATATGATTTGATTGATTGATTTGATCATGTTGGCAGCTGATCAAGCTATGTCAGATGGGCCCAATGCTGATTCACAAAGCTCATGATTGTGACAATTGATAGATTGGCTTGGTCGCCAGTTGCTTGTTGATTGATTTGATAGATTGATAAAGTTGTGTCAGATGAGCACAATGCTGATTTGCAAAGCTCATGATTGTGACATTGATTGACTGGGTGTGATCACCCTTTTCTCTCTTGATAACCGAGTTGGCTTTATTGCTTGGGATTTTGCAATTTTTTGATTATTTTGGATGAAGATTGATTTTCTCATAACATTTTTGATCTTTTTAGGATTTTTGATGAGTTTTCCAATTTTTAGGATTTTTCAGGATATTTAGAATCGCCCCCTAGTCTAGTGGACCAGTATTAACCATGGGTAAGTGCTTGGTGCTCAAAGGGGAGTGTGCTTCTGGATATAGCTTGGGTAGTCAGTCTTGGATTTGAAGCATGCTCAAGCTTTTGGAGTTCATTGATGGTGAAGCTGGATTTGAACACTTGGTGCCTGTTTGCTAGGTTTTCACCAAGGTACCTACTCAATATTGCCTATTTGCCAGGTTTTCACTGAGAGAGCGATTTTGTTTCTCTTTAATTTTTTTCTTTTTTAATTTTTTTTATGTCACCAAGGCGCCTGATTGCCAGGTTTTCACCAAGGTAACTTTTGTATTTTTTTTATTTTTTTGGTATTTTCTGGATATGTAGATAGGTGCCTTAACCATAGAGACCTCAAGGGTAGAACCTCTTGAGGTACATGTTGTTGATGTATCCGGGGAGTTGATCTCCTTCTGGTGTCACCAGTATGAATTCCCCACTCTGGGTAGAGTTGACAATGACAAATGGTCCTAGCCAGTTGGGCTCAAACTTTTCGGGTTTGACTCGCTCTGCTTGGTTCTTTTGATTTTCCATGAGGAAAAGGTCTCCTATCTCAAATGTTTATGGCTTCACATTCTTCTGATAGTTTCTTCTAAGGTGATTTTGATATCCTTGTAAGTGGTTGAAGGCATGTTGTCTTCTTTCATCTAGTAACTCCAGTTCAATGAGCCTTGCTACTCTATAATCTTTGTCTGTAATCAAGTTCTTCAAATATATCCTTTGGGATGGGATTTCCACTTTGAGGGGTAATACAACCTCTGATCCATAGACTAGGGAGAAAGGAGTGGATCCTGTAGGTGTTCTCACACTAGTTCTATATGCCTATAATGTGGGACTAAGCTATAAATGCCAGTCTCGCCCTGATTCATTCACTGTTTTCTTCAAGATTTTCAAGATTGTCTTGTTTGTAGCTTCAGCTTGGCCATTCCCTTGGGGATAATAAAATGAGGAGAGCCCTTATTTGATATGGAATTGTTCACATAGCTCTTCAACATCCTTGTTTTGGAAAGGTATACCATGATCTGTCAGGATAGTTTGAGGGATCCCGTATCGATAGATAATGTGGTTAAGTATGAACATTGATATTTGCTTCCCAGTTATGTAAGTGAGGGGAATTACTTCTACCCACTTGGTGAAGTAATTTTTTGCTTCTATGATGTATTTGTGTCCATTTCCTGAAGAAGGTGTAATTTTTTGTACTAGGTCAAATCCCCACATAGAAAATGGCAATGGTGATGTGATATGATTTAGTTCTTGGGCTAGGGCATGGATGAGGTCTCCATGAATCTGACACTGTCTACATCTTTGTACATGTTTGTGTGTATATGTCTCTATTGTGGGCCAATAGTATCCCATGTGAATGATCTTCTTAGCTAAGTTGTTGCCACCTTTGTGGGTTCCACAAATTCCTTCATGTACCTCGTACAGAGCTCTCTAGGATTTTGTGGAAGTGAGACATCGTAGTAGCGTTCCATCTAGACTTTGTCTATATAAAATAGTTGAGAGGATGGTATACCTAGAGGCTTGGTGGATGAGGGACTTTCTCTGGTTTCTATACAAGTTGGGAGGTAAGGCACTATCTTGGAGGTAGTTGTATACATCTTGGTACCATGGGTTTTCAGGACCAACAAGGACGCATGTTGATTCTGTGATAGATGCTTGATGTGATGGAACCAATAGTTTATCTACTAGAAATTAGAATCTTGTTTCATTGCCTGGCATATCAATCAATGATGCTATGGTAGCCATCACATCTGCAACTTTGTTCTATGCTCGTGGGACTTGCTCGAAGAAGATGTAATGGAACTTGGTACATAATGTTTCCATCTATGCTCTGTATGGTATTAGCTTCTTATCTTTGGTCGTATAATCATTGTTGACTTGACTGATGACCAACTGTGAATCTCCAAAGACCTTAATGTTCTTGATTCTCCATTGAATTGCTATCTTTAGACCAATGACTAGTACTTCATATTCTGCTATGTTGTTTGTGCATGGGAAGTTGAGTCTGAAACACTTTGGAATTGTATCATGATCTGGAGTGATAAGCACTATCCCTGCCCACGCACCATGGTTCATGCATGACCCATCAAAGTATAGTTGCCACACCTCGATCGCTAGTTGTAGTGTCATAATAGATTCGTCAGGAAAGTCAGAAATAATAGGCTAATGGTCCTGAATGGGTGTGTCTGCTAGTTGATGCATGATCACTTGCCCTTTGATGTCCTTTTTGTCTATGTACTCAATGTCAAACTCACTTAAGATCATTACCCACTTCACAAGTCATCTGGTGAGCACTGCTTTACTTAGGAGGTATTTTAAAGGATCAACATGTGTGATCAACTTTGTTTGGTGACTCAACATATAATGTCTCAACTTCTGTGAAGCAAAGACAACTGCAAGGCATGACTTTTCAATTGGCATATAGTTGAGCTCATATCCTACCAATGTTTTGCTTAGATAGTAAATGACCCTTTCTTTACATGTGTCATCATGTTATGCCAGGAGTACACCTAATGTTGATTATGTTGCTGAGATATACAAAAGCAATGGTCTACCTTGGACTAGTGGCACCAATATAGGAGACTTGAGGAGGTAGTCCTTGAATATTTGGAATGCTTGTTCACATTTCTTTGTCCATATGAATTTGGTGTCTTTTTGCAGTAGATGTTGGAATGGGTGGCACTTATTTTCTAGCTAAGCTATGAAGCGCTTGATTGATTGGAGCCTTCCTTGTAACCATCTTAGTTGCCTCAGGTTTGATGGTGGAGGCATGTCCACTATTTCTTTGACTTTCTTTGGGTCTACTTTGATGCCTCTATGTGACACTATGAACCCCAGTAGCTTTCCTGTTGTGACATCGAATGCACATTTCTTTGGGTTTAAACAAACTTTGTATTCCTGCATTCTGTCAAAGATTGGTCCCAATACTTGTAGATGATCCTTGTGAAGCATTGACTTGGCTAGTATGTCATCCACATAATCTTCCATTGTTTTGTGGAAGAGATCATGAAATATAGTTGTCATAGCCCTTTGATATGTCACGCCAGCATTTTTAAGACCAAACAACATGACATTCTAATAGTAAGTGCCCCAACGACATGTGAAAGTTGTTTTATGTTGGTCCTTTGGTGTGATCCTTATCTGATTATACCCTGAAAAGCCATCCATGAGTGATAGAATTTGATGTCCCACAGTTAGATCTACTATCATATCAATGTTGGGTAAAGGAAAGTCATCTTTGGGACAAGCTATGTTGAGATCCCTGAAGTCTATGCAAATCCGTATCTGACCACTGTGCTTTGTAACTGGTACCAAGTTAGATATCTAGTATGCGTATGGTATAGGTCTTATGAACTTAGCATCTAGGAGCTTCTTCAATTCTGCCTTCACTAACAATGCAACATGGGGATGCATCTTCCTTAGCTTCTATTTGACAGGTTTGGCATTGGGTAGCAATGGGAGATGGTGTAGTACTAGCTCTGGATCTAACCCTGGCATATCTGAGTAGGACAATGCAAAATTGATCATCCTTGCTTTGAAGAAACTGATGAACTATTCTATCTCCTTAGGGGTGAGTGATTTTTCCAAGTATATGTTATTTGGGTTCTTGTCATCTACCAAATTGACTTCCTCTGTTTCTTCTACTAATAATGTTGATTTCTTCTTTGTCAAGGGGAGGAGTTCCTTATTTCCATCTTATAGTTCCTCAGTGAGGTTTTTCGCTAGAAGATACGTCTTGTTTTAGCTTTTTATCATCTTTTTGTTCTTTTTTCCTTTGTGGAACTAAAAGAGGAGCGGCCTCCCCAAAATATGTTGATCTATTGAGGTCAATGGCGAAGCCTGCCTTGTGGTCTCCTGATGGCATGCCTTCCCTAAGTCCCATGAAATCAGCAATGGCCTCATCATTCTTGAAGATATCTAGATCAGGTGGTCCTTGTTGATCCCACTCTATTAGCTCTGGGTGTACAAGATAGATACTTTCACTGTTGTTTGACTCTAGTTGATTGAAAGGGACCAAATATATGGTTCCTACAAAACTAGACTGTGATGTGGACACACCACTTGAGGAATGATAAATGACATGCTTATCTATGCAAGGTTGTTCGGCAATGGATAGTTGGTCAAATAAGTTTTCTAGGTTTATGACAGTGTCTGACCCAGGGGAATAATCTGGGATTGACGGTTCAGAGTCATGAAGGGATCTCCACTCATACTCGTAGGATTCAGTCTCAAAAGAACGCTCGTCAGATGTCTCACTTCCTTTGTTATCATCGATTGCTATGTGGAGGTCTATTCAGGTTTGTGTGGTTCCCTCTTTAGTGGGCAACAACTGTGCTAGTATGTTGCTTATCAAGACATGTTCTGTGTTGTGCCCTCGGTGCATCTCTATTATTTGTTCCCAATCAACTTGGATGTCTTGGATTATAGGACCGGTTCTTGGTTTCCCATAGCCCAACCCTCTCTTGTTTCTTTGGGTTTGTGGGAGAGATAATTCCATTATGCCTTGTTGTCTTGCCCCCAGGACGGTTGTACCATCATACCCAAATCTTTGTAACATTATATAACCATTACCATAGTTCGACAGTGGTAGGGTTTGTCAGATTGTCTCTTGTGGGTCTTGGTATAACCATGTATTGATATCTTATTCAAATGGATTTTCTTCTGCTATGTATCCCCATCTGACAAAGGTTGTGGGCAGACATCTGAATAGAATAGGCTGCAAAGTTTATGTTATAATAACAGGTTGTGGCATACCATAAGTTCTTAGGCTCTGAGGCATGTGCGTGATGGTGAAAGCCTCTTCATATCTATACTCACCATAGCCTTTGTCAGTGATTGATATTTTTCCTACTTTCCATGTGACATCCTTAGGATTTGAATCTGAAGAGGAGGGGATACTTGCATCTTGGTTAATGGCTATCTTTCTTGTTGTCTGTGTGACATCCTTAGGATTTGAATCTGAAGAGGATAGGATGCTTGAATCTTGGTTTGAGGGTACCTGGTTAGCAGTTCTAATTTGGACAACATTATAGTATTGGAAAGGATTGGGATCTCCCTCTATGATGATTTCCTCTCTCTGGTGTGGGAACTTGATGCATTGATGGTACATCGAAGGTACAGCTTGCATTTCATGTATCCAGGGTCTCCCTAGTAGCATGTTGTATCCCAAATCAAGATCAAGGATCTGGAAGGGAGTGTTCTTGACCACTGGACCGATATGGACAGGTAGAATGATAATACCTTTAGAGGACCTTTCCTCTTCATCATAAGCTCTGATATTTATCCTCCTTGTGACATCAATGCTTGACTCTGAATAGCCTAGTTACTTGATTAACTTTAGAGTATAGATGTTTAACCCAGCTCCACCATCAACAAGGACCCTACGAATATCACTTTTGTGGACTTGGACCAGTAAGTGCAAAGGATCATTATGCAGGGGTTTATGTGGCAGCACATCATGGTCTATGAATGTGGCATGTTTGTTAGTAGCTATATGGTTAACCATCATTTGGAATCTCTTGGGTGTTATGTCCCTTGGGACAGATGCATTCTGAAGGGCTTGGTCAAGTGCCAGTTTATGTTGCGGAGATATGCGCAATAGGTCAAACATGGAGATCTGGGCAGGTGTGTGCTTTAGTTGATCCACTATGCTTGGTTGTGGATCTAAGTTTGCTTTAGGATTGGCAGATACAGTAGATGAGGATGGTACTCCTTGCAAGATTACTCTGGCGCAATGCATTGTCACAACACATTTGTTACCTTGGTCTTTGATAGTGATTGTAGCCACATGGCTATCTGAAGGATTAAGGCAATTGATAACATTATCACTATTGGCATATATATAGTTGACTTGTTTTGTCTGTCCACCAGACCTGGAGGTTTTTCTCTTGTTGTGATCATGAAAGGTATCGTTGAAGATAGTGTGATTAGTTGTACCTTTGGTTTGGGTGTTTGTCACATTGATGGCCCCTGTGTTAATCAGATCTTGGATATAGTGTTTCAAATGGAAACAGTTAGATGTTTTGTGCCCTTTCACCCGATGAAACTCCCAGAAGCCTTTGTCATTATACCATCTTGGCTTGTTTGTACCTTGTTCAAATTCCCTGATTTCTGGGAGAGTGATAGTGTTTGATTGTATCAACTTGCGTAAAGATGATTCTATCGGCTCTCCTAATGGTGTGAAATCTCGTTGCTGGAATTGAAACTATGGTCTGCGTTGAGTTTTTTGTTGACTGTTTGACACAGTGGCCACTTGTATAGGGGGAGGTTGGCTTTGGGTGTATGCTTATTGAGTGGGCCTTGTGGGTTGTTGGTTGGCCACATGTGCACCTTGCAGTGACACCTTAGGTTGTGCATAGTTGGCTATCTTCACATCAATGACACTATCACTAGTGACATTTTTGTTTTTCTTCCACCACTTAGCTTTTTCCATTGCATTTTTGTTTGTATTCGTTTGTGTTGGATCTGCAAGGATTCCTCATTTGACTAAGTTCCTCTCACAACAAACTCCTCATTTGATGAGTTGTGTGAAGTTCGGAGCTAACTTTAATTCTTTTGTGAATGACATGTCTGGAATTAGATTGTCAACAAACATGACTATTAGATCTTGTTCAGGCACATCATATGTTATGCGGTTTTCCATATTCCTCCATCTCTGTAGGAACTTCACAAAAGACTCTCCATCCTTCTGTTTGATATCGCAAAGGTCCTTGATGCTGACCTTGCACTCAATATTATGATGGAAGTGAGCTATGAACTTTTCAGCCAGTTCACCCTAAGACTGAATGCCATGAGGTAAATGCGAGAACCATTCCATTGCTTGTCCAGCCAAGCTTTGTGGGAACAGTCACATTAAATATGTCTCATCATGGGTGACTTCGATGCAACTAGAAAAAACTCTCAGATGTGTTCAATAGGGTTGGTATTGCCCCTATATTTGTCAAATTTCGGTACCAAGAAGTGATTTGGGAATGGAGACATGCGGAGAGAATGGTCAAAGGGGTATGGGTATAAATCCTCTATGGTGTAGGATTTATTTTGCCCTTGATTTTGCATATCCATCATTTGGGTTTGAAGGGTTTGCATTTGTGCATTAACATGCCCGTTTGATATTGAGGTTGATGTGTGAGGACGTTCCTTTGTGTTGTAGTGGGTATGAGGCTGGGCCTTTGTGTCCCTTGAGTAGGAACATAGGATTTCATCATGGGGACTTGATATTGATTTCCCACCGAGTGATTTTGAAATGGGGGCACATGAGCAGCCCATGGTGGGTTTTGATGTGTTTGTTGTTGGGATTGGGAATGTTGTTGTGGTTGAAACTGGGGTTGATATTTTTGCTGCTGAGGTTGGGGTTTCTATTGCTAAGGTTGGAATTGAGGCAACTAAAGTTGGGGTTGTTGTTGCGGGGGTTGGTTTTGAGGCAACTAAAGCTAGGGTTGTTGTTGCAGAGGTTGGATTGGTGGCAACTGAAGCTAGGGTTGTTGTTGCTAGGGTTGGATTTGTGGCAACTAAAGCTGGGGTTGCTATTGTGGAGGTTGGATTGATGGAAACTGAAGCTGGGGTTGCTATTGCAGGGGTTGGATTGATGTCAAAATGGGCAAAGGTGTAGGCTTGGGTGGGCATTGACTGTAAGTCATACCCGCAGAGATGGATCCCTGTGGGCATGCGGTGTTGATCCCAAGACTGGTATGAATTGACTGCAACAATGACATAGTTTCAGAACAATTAGTGTTTGGTGGGATGGAAGGCATAGCATGAGAGCTTGATTACCCCGGCCATGTGACCGAAGATGGGAGCATACTAGTGACCATAGGTGCACTCAGTTGTGAGCCTGTCATGCTTTGAGTGGAAGATGTGTTGGCCTAGTTCATGCCATTGGTTTGACTGAGTATCGTTTGTGTCAATGTGGGTAATACCAACGGTGGGAAGATTTGAGAGACAACAAGAAGTATCTGAGGAGACTGAGTAGTTTTTTGACTTGCGAGAGGGTTTTCAGGCCATATGGTTGATACACTGAATTCAGTTGGGAGTTTGACTCCCTTCTTTATCAGCATAGCTAAGATACATTTGGGATTCCTCTCTACAATAGTGTCAACTACTTGTGTGGAGTAAGCATCTTTCTCTATATCCTCTAGTTCCTCTTCTATGACATTTTGGAAAAGAGCCACCCCACGGGGCTGTTCAATGAACAGAGTAGAATTGGTGTTTATAAAAGGGTCATCTTCTCTCTCTATTTCCCAAGTGGGGAATATGCTGATATATGACTCATCAGGTTGCGTTCTAGCCTTTGACCTTGTGTAAGACCCTCCATGAGGTGTTTGAGACATAGTGTGGTCTAGATTTTGTAACTAAAACAAGTGATATAAAGCAAACAAAGAAGAATATCCTTTCTAAGGAAGTCTGAGTTATGTTTTGGACAAAGGAAATTCTAAGGACAGATTTTGATATATCTTGATCTCAAAGTGGTGATGATGTAAAAAGATAAGATTTGTCAACCTTTGCCTTGGAAAAAGTCACTTTGATAAAGATGATGATGTTTGATATGATGAGATCAAGGTATTTCGAGTCTGAGCTTTAGAACTAACAATGTTTTTGACAATAATCATGCTTTTCAGAGAAGGGATGATCTTTAATGTTTAGATATTCACACAATGTTCTTCGCATTTTCCTGGGATAGGCACTAGTTTTGGACACCAAATGAAGGGTATATCAAGGTTTTTAGGTTTAAAATAGGTGTAAAATATCTCTGGTCAAGTACGGCAAGACTCCACTGATTGCGACAAAGTGTATGGTCGATTGTGGTACGTTATCACTGATTGTGGTAATAAACAAGGCAATTGTGGCAATAAACAGTTAAACTGCGACATAATTCCTTCAATTGCGGCACAATGCGGGCAATTGCAGTAAATGAGAAATAGTCTTAAAAAGGACTAAAAGATGGGTATCACTGCTTGACAATTTTGATATTTTGGAACAATGCTTTTGATTTGCAAGACAATTGACATTGACAACCCTAGACTTTAACACGTTTGACTCATTTTGACATTTTGGATGTTTTGTTTTGCATTTTTAGAAACTGATCAAAGAAACAAGCACAACAAACACTATGTTTTGATGAATGAAGACTGACAATGTGTATGTTCTACAACTTTTTCAAGTTGCAAGGTTATCACGAGGTCTCAACAATGAATATTCACATTAATTTAGGTCAATGGCTTCAGAATACAATGTTATATGCCTAATGCTTGAATGTCCATTAGCTCACACAACAATTGTCACACTACTAGGACACGAAGGTCCACGACATAGGTGCCTGTGTTTTTTCCGTTTCCAGGTATTGTTTCCGTGGAGTGAAGATCTCTTTTACTACACAAATACCGTGGGACACATATGTTGGGAATCTTGGGGGGAAATTTTGCAACCCCTTGCACTATAATAAGGTACCTGTTCAGAGGTAAATCAGGTTGGCCTCTAATTAAAAAGGTTGTAGTAAGAGTCTGTGGTGTCTATCCAATCGGTTTGTACATGTGTGACTCACTTAAGAGCCTAGTTGATCACGCTGTCTCCTTAGGGATATTCACCCGATCCAGACTATCACCAATACACCTCGCTTGAGCTTGGCTAGATAAGACAAAAATTTGGTTTGTGCCTTGTTTATATACTGATCAGAAGGATTACCAGTTTGAGGTCATTCTCCGAGGAAGAAGCACATTCCCCAGATAGGCCTTTCTAAAAAAGTGTAAAGGTGTCTATTCTAACAGATTGTGCAAGTGCACCCAAAACTCAAGACACAAGGTAAATTGATTAAGCTTCAAAAGTTTTAAATGTGAACTAAGCTACACCACCATACAAGCACAAGTGTTCAATTTTAATCCCAAAAATTAGGTGTTGATTGCTTGTTCAATTTTAATGCACCAAATCGAGAAATTATTTACCT
Organism: Thuja plicata; assembly: GCA_018584345.1. Taxonomy (NCBI): domain Eukaryota; kingdom Viridiplantae; phylum Streptophyta; class Pinopsida; order Cupressales; family Cupressaceae; genus Thuja; species Thuja plicata. The sequence continues at coordinate 2,863,206 of MU227529.1, read as the reverse complement.
TGTTCAATTTTAGTCCCCATGTCAATTTTAAGCCCAAATTTGAAATGTGAGATGTGAGATGTTTGACAAACACTGTTCTTTTTAAACCCAAATTGACAAGTGAATTCTTTTTAATTTCCTTTGTTTAAACAAGTTAGTGTCAAAAGGATTTTTGCAAAATGAGAGTATATGTAACTTTGAAACAATGAATGATACTTACCAACAACTTACCCTTCCTGTTCGTGGGAACTCGTCGTCCTGCAGAAAAAAAAAAATAAAGTATCAGATTTTGGCCCTGATGAGCAATTGTGCCAATGATTGCGGTAATGCATAGGCAATTACAATAAATAACAGGCGATTATGGCCTAAAATAGAAATTCCATAAAAACACTTTCACTTGCGGTAATGCATAATCAATTATGGTCTGGATCGGTCAATTGTGGTACAATTCTTCTGATTGTGGTACCAGTGGATCAATTGCGGCAAACTGTAGAAAAGATAGAGACCCAAAAGATGATAGAAAAGAAATGCGAAAACCTACAATCGATTGCGGTATTAAACCAGTCGATTGCACCACAATTTAGTCAAGTGCAAAAAATACTAGCAATTGCAAAATAACACAGATATCAAAAAAATACAAAATTTTAGGTCTATGACTGTACGACCATGGTTGATCAATTCTGTTTGTCATCTACAAGAGATAATCAGGTTGTTTGTTTCATGTTGGGTTCACCAAAATGTATGCCTCCTTCAATCATGATTTGTGGTTCCCAAGCTTTCCAAAGGCGAGGGTTAGTAGCAATGTTTTTACAATGATAGAAATCCAATACACAAAGCTACCAAAATGAATAACTTGAAACGTAACCAATAAAATGTACAAGCAAAGAAAAGAAAACAAATGAATGCAAACCCCAAAGTGCTTGAAGCTTCTATTGTCTCTCTCTACTCCTTCTGAAACGCTGTTATTGATGCTCAGTTTTGGTGTGGTAGTGTCTATGACTTGAGAAGTGTCGAGAATTTGATAATTGAAATGGGTGTGTGATCGCAAGATGGCTTGAATGCTAGAACCAAACTGACATAGTAATGGCACACGAGAGATTGAAATCTTGGATCCTTCAAATGGTGATGAAGGTTTTATTATATAGGAATTGGGGATGAAATGAACGGTTGAGATCAATCCCAGAGATAGGGAGATGAACGGTTGAGATCAAAGGGAACTGGAGAAGCCATCAGTAAACTCCACCTCTTCAATTTGTAAAGAGGAGACAGAGTTTGGTTGACTGAAGAGCTAATTGTGAGTTACCTTTTTGAACTAAAGAGGTGGGTGAAGTTAGCCATGTGGACTGGAGAGGTGGGTGAAGTTACCCATGTGGACTGGAGAGATGGATGGAGTAACCCATGTGATCTGATTGGAGTTATCTCTTTGAAGATAAATAAATATTTAATTCATTTATTTAATTA